>VUQJ01037645.1:0-15244 GCA_015108635.1 Andinoacara biseriatus
GAAAAGGAAAGGGACAAAAAAAAAAAAAAAAGGCAACACAACAATAGTTAAATGCTTTAAATCTTACAGCTGACTCCCAAACAAATGGCTTTTTTATGCATGAATTATTCATGTCCGACTGACTTGATTGCTACAAGGGGCGCAGACGCAGCGCTCTTTTTTTTTTAATGATCTCATTTGGGCTTGTTTTCCCCCCTTTTGTTTTCACCACAGAAGTTTCCAGATAAGGTTCAAGCTTTCCCCCTAATCAGCTAATGTAAGATCCTTTTAATTAGCCAGGCCTCCCCAGTTTGACTTCTATCACTTTTAAACTTTATGTGTCTATTAACCATTCCGCCATAGTAATGAACATATCAGCATTTTGCAGTTATATTGAAGAGTTCGTGGATGGGAGTAATTAATAAACTATGTCTAATTAAAATGCATTTTATGGGCTGAACTTAGAGGGGGTGGGGACGGAGATGTTTCCGGAGGTGTGATATTGGGAGTTTGTGTGAGACTGCATTCTTTGTTGCCTTTGAAAACAGTTTGAGTAAATTTTTGTTATTTTGCAGCCGATATTTTAGGGTAAATGTTCAGCAGGTGTCGAGTCAGTTCATAAACTTTAACTCTGGGGAGACGTGTGGCATAATAGTCTGAAAGGTTAGCTAGTGGAGCAGCAAGAGGCATGTTCCACTCGAGTCTCTACTTTAAATTGCTGGTATTCATCAAGTTAAGTGATGAGTCCGCATGATGAATGGCCTCTCATTAATATCATTATGCTATTAGGCTGCATCTTTCACACTGTGCTCTACCTCGAATGTGCACGTGCTCGTCCACTTTGCATCTGTGTGGTGGGCGGGTGGGTTTTCTTCCTGTTCTCTTTTCTCTCTGTGTTTTCAGAATTTTTACATCCCCCGAGTCAACATGACACCGTTTTTCAGCTTGGTCCAATGTATTTATGTTTAAACAATTTCCTCTAATCTGAAGACCAGCAGATAAATATCCCATTTTGATTGATTGATTGAATGATTGTATGTGCCCTGAAGGTAATATTCAAATGTATGCAGATAACATAGGCTTTTACATGCAAGCTATCCCGACCTAGCAAACATGGTTGAAACTGCGATATCATCCCATTTTTGGCGTTATGGTACGATGATCCAAACTGAACTGTGGACGGATGTCAACGTTTTTTCATCATAGAACACAGGTTATGTAGGAGCGTCGCAACAAAGTGCGAAATTCAGATCAAATTATTCCAAAGATGGAATTAAATCAATTTGTCTGTTTTATTTTCTGGGGTTTTTTGTTTGTTTTTTTTTTGCTTTTTTTTCCAACAAAGACAACTATTTTGGTTAGCTAGTAGTTGTGAACAGAT
Source organism: Andinoacara biseriatus (assembly GCA_015108635.1). Lineage (NCBI taxonomy): Eukaryota > Metazoa > Chordata > Actinopteri > Cichliformes > Cichlidae > Andinoacara > Andinoacara biseriatus. The sequence goes on from VUQJ01037645.1 coordinate 1,361, forward strand.
GTTGCTACAATTTCTTCACCACATACATAGACTAGTACCACTGAAGCCTGTTAACACACTGTCTGCAATGCCAGCATCATATATACGGAAAAGCTTCTGCAGCTCAGATAAGTGGTCGACTTGAGGCTTGAATTTGAGTCACCACAGAGTTTTTGTTCTTCTCATTTGAGAAAACTTTTAATTTTTGTTTATCCTTACCCCAATTCGAAGCCTGAGTACTGAGAAAATGTATTTTTTTTTATTAAATTGTTCTTCCAAGTCTCCCAAATCAGGAAATAAACCGTTCTACTGACACATATCGAAAAGTATTTACATTCACCCCTCCAGAAAGGTCCGTTTTGCCTCCAAGAAATAAGGCTAGAGTAGGGTTAGGGTTAGCACTCAGACGGCCAACAAGAGTGTCTACCAGAGATATATGTGATGTTACACTTGGGCAAGACTGTTAAGGAAAAAAAAAACTGTTAAGGGAAAAAGCAAAACTATTTACGAAGACAGTGTTAAAAGAGTCGGTAGGAAAAGGATGCACGGTGCTAAAAATATGTGTCGTAGGAGTGAGGCCAGGTCATGAAATCATAGCTCAGTTTGTGGCTGATCTAGAAGAAGCCTCTGAAAGATTCCAGATAGAGACGTGCATCTCTGTGCCCTTGCACACAAACACACCTAATATGCCTATCACGGTAGATTTACCCCCACCAGATATAAAACCACAGACCTTTCCAGCTACCGCTGACCTCCTGCTGAATTTCTCCAAGCAGATGTTTTTGAACCCTCGCAGCACATAGGCAGGATGATGCCTTATAATTATAGATATAAACAGATTGTGCACATGGTTTAACCTGCCATGGGTGATAAATTGCAGCCCAGTCTTGCTGTATAAACTGCCACTGCCAGAATAGAGTCATCTTGGCTGCAGAGGGTCAGCTGCAAGAGGAGGATTTAATGAGGAGGGCCACCCAAACAGCCTGGGTGTCCATCTGTTTGCTCTCTCTGCTTTTACATGTCACACATCTTGTGAAGATGGTAGCAGCGCTGGACCAGCGGGGATGCTCAGAAAGGTGTAAATGCATCACCAAAGAGTGCACTTTCACTGAAAATGGGAAGAGTAAAAAAAAAAGCTTTCAAGACTAAAACAAGAAGATCAAAACCTTTAAAAGTCAGGTAGCAAAAGTACCATTTTTACACTGACAAGGTTGCCAGCAAGCCTGTTGACCATAGAGGGTTTATTTGTTGTACACTCCATGTACACACAGAGTCTGTTTGTGGGTAGCTCCATAAGATAAGATAAGATAAGCTGTTTTATTAATATTAGCATGGGGAGCTCTGTGGTTTAGGGGTTCGAATTTACACATAAAATTTAATCTAATATAATTATATTCACAAGAGAAAAAAAAAAGAAGCTTTTACTAACAGTTACAAATGCCCCAACAACTGTTAATGCACTCAGGACTCAGTCTGAGGACTTTGCTTTATAAAGATTTAACTGTAAACCTGAGACTGTGCACACCGGCTCACTTGTGTCAAGAATGATTGATAGCTATAAATAATTACTGAACTAATTACAATAATTACAACTCTCACATGTCAATAAACACGGAGGAAATACTCTTACAACCAGCTGTAATCAAGAAAGCAATCTTAACTCTGGTTACGTTCTGAAGTGTCATAAATAATGTCTTACAGACAGGTCTGTGTGTGCCCCCCGGCACCACTTAAACTCACTGTAGAGCACATATCTGGATTTGTAGCTAATAGGCAATAGTTCACAGTGGAGCAGTCTATCACTAGGCCCTATTAATTTGAGTGGACTAAATTTAACCATTGTTTGAACTGATCTGACCGAGAATCACTGAAAGGTGTCCTGTCCATCTCAATCGCATCACTCAGTTGGGAAGAAGGGCAAATTTTTTGAGCAAATTGTCTGTTGGTGAAAACCACAGACAGTATAAAAGATGGACATATTCATTATGACATCACCCAGTGGCTGAATTTTGAATCTTCAGCATTAACATTGTTGATGTTGTTTTCTCTTTGGAGCAAGACGGTATATGGATGAAAAGCTGCGGCACTAAGTAATCACTTAATGACGACCAACACCTGTCAGTGTTAATGTGCTGCACACCTGTCAATCAACGCAACTCCAACTCAATTATCTGTGTAGACGAGTTATGAAGAAAATTACTCCCGCTCAGAGTTGCTATGAAGGAGGAAAAAAAATCTATTGAAGCCAAAATCTTTTTTTTTTTTTTTAATGCTGCAATGGTTAATATGGAGTCTTATGGAGATTTTGGAGGCAGCCTCAAGTGGCAGCGAGAGAAATTGCAGTTTTTACTATTTTCCCAGTTGGCTTCACTTCACAGCAACGGTTTCTGCCTGGTCTAGATCAACAGCTATGACCAAATCCAGCACAGAAATTTAAATAAAATGTCCCAATTTCAGGAACAGGTTCAGTGAATTTGAAGGAGCGTATTTCATCAACAAGTAGGACAGCTTTCAAGTTAATAAGTAGTGCGCACGTGATTGCAATTCATCGGCGCAACCATTTATTTCTGTTTGTTTGCCAGCTGGCACGAGGATCTTATATACGAGTCACAATCAGTCTGCAGATATAATATTGTTTAGTTTTGGGTTTTTTTTGCATGAAAAACTGACAGAAATAAACACATTCTGTTACAACCTGATCTTTCCCCAAATATTTGATTTGTTCAGCTATCGAAGTCCCAACATCTGAGAGTCGTACCGCAGCAGACGGTGATTCTTCACTTTTCCACATCGTTAGCAGATATCGTTTCTCAATAATGAGACAGTTTGACAGTCTGTTTGTTTATGTGTGTTCAAAAAAAACAAACAAACACCAAAAGTTAACAGTAAGCAGTATTTCACAAGAATAACTCAGGAAAGAGCTGAAGGACTGTGATTAAATGTGTCTGAACATTTATGTCTTACAGTATTTACTGTACTAAAAGTCATTTAGTGGTTATTCTTTAAGTATTTTCTGCAGTATACTAAATAGATAATACTAAAAGTGTACAATTAACACTGTTTAATGAGGGAGTGTTTGTCTTGATCAAGCAAACTGATCATAAACAGCTTCATGAGGTTGTCACCTGAAATCCTTTTAAGTTACCAGGTAACATGTATTTCAGCCCATCGGTAGTAGTTTATATTATGACAAATACTGCTAAACTAAATAAAGAGAAACAGGGGTTCAGCTTTAGTCAATACAAAAAAAATATCAATAACTTTAAGAACGAAGTGGCCTCACCCCTAGAAAGGATGACCAAGAGTTTCCTCTGCTGTAAGGAATAAAAATACTACTTACCATCCTCTTTGATGAGAGCCAGAGTTCAAGTAGCAGACACAACTCAACAGCAACTGATGGGAGGAGACTGTGTGAAACAGGCCTTCATGGTTGAACTGCTGCTAAGAAACCACTACAGAGGAAGACCAACAAGAGGAAGAGAACCTCTCGAGCCAAGAAACACAAGAAATGGCTGTTGAACCAGTGGAAACCTGGAATACAGTATGATGAGTCCATATGTGAGATTGTTGGTTCCAGTTGCCTGCGTGTTTGTGAGATACAGAGAAGGAAAAATGGATGGCGTCTGCATGTGTGGCTCCAGCTATGAACGAGGAGGAGGAGAGATACGTGTACCGGGAACTCAAGGCCACAGTAAAAATACCATAACTACAAGAATGAAGGCAACATTCAGGAGTAACACGACATCCTGTCGCCTTTGAGCTCAGTTGGTCCAACAGGTTCCAGCATCACAATGAGTCAAAACCGGAGACATTATATAAAAGATAGATGCTGCCGTTGGTTAGTACGGCTGTGAATCCTCACGCTGAGCATTTTTGACATCACAATCTTGTTGTGTTGAAACAGAGCGTGACGACTGCAGGGTGGAGCTGACCGAGGAACCAAGACGCAGCATGCACACAAGGTAGCCCCACCCTACATCACGCCCTGCTTTATTCTCCTTTTTAACTCCAATGGGGACCATAATTTACAGCGTGAGCATCATGTTGTCTTCAGTAAGACTGTGAACTGTCAACTGAGAAGATAAACTCGTCAGGAAAGTGTTTCCTGACGACACAGTTCAAGGAAGCCAAAGAGTAATTTTCCCACAGACTCCTATGCAATTAAACATTTCTGCAACCCCTGCTGGTCATTTATAAGAATGCAGGTTTAAAGCGCTTTTTAATGGCTTCAATTTCACACCTGCAAATTATGTCCATTTTTAAAAAAAATATAAAATACATGGCTGAAACGCACAATACATTTTTTCTCCATTAATAAATAGAGAGAATTTTTTATAACAATGACCAAGCATCTGCAATAACATGGCCCAAACTGCAGTTTTATAGTAAAGCAACTGACAACTTCCAGCAAAGCAGAAGGGAACATAAAATGTAGCTTCTTTTGCTTTATTTACAGATTTTTTCACCCATGAAATAACTCCAAAAGTTTTATATTATAGTTCTGATGTCTTTTGGCTTCTCCCTTATTTCCCAAGGGGTCAACTCAGCAGCTGGACCCGCATGTTGATTTGGCACAGATTTTACTCTGACACAACTCCCCCAAGCTTGGCACTAGAGGTACACTAACTCATGACCCCCCGAGGCTGAGATTGTGTGTCCTCCCGGATCTTTCTCCGTCCACCCATCATGCAATGCAATGCAAATATGCTAACTGTGACATCACGAAGATAGTGAATACAATGAAAAATCACCGAATGAGTAGGTCTGTCCGAACTTCTGTTTTAAAGCTAAACTTTAATGATCCCACGGCGGGGAAATCTGTGCTTTACAGCAGCTCAGTACAGACAAGAATGAAAAAATGAATAAGATACGACCAAAAATGCAAAATGGGAATATATCGATTACATATACAGTAGATTGGAACAAATGTATTCCACACCATATGGTGGTGTCTGCATTCTGTACATAAATCCATGTTGAATCATTGGAATTGCCTGTTTTGCCTCAGAAATCTCTTTGATACTGCACTTATCAAATTCTCTGAAAACCAACTGCACAAAACATCGAAACATTATCTTTCTTTACTCGAGCTTTGTTATGGTATTATCAGGCATTATGGGTATTTCCTGAAAATTGGGGCTTGCCGTAAGCAAAAATGATTCCAGCTTACAAAAGCCACATTATGTACTCGGGAAAACCTCCATCACCTCGAATGACCATTACGGCATGACAGACGCGTCGAGATGCTAATATAAAGCTGCGGAAAGCAAAGATACCGCAGCAAACACACATAATGGCAAAAAAAATTGATCTGCAGCGCTGGTCTTGAAAAACAGAAACGGAAGTTGTTTATGATTTTCAGAGGCGTCTGTGGTTTGTCCGACAATTCTCTCGCAGCAATCTCCGCTGGCAGCGTGATGAAAACATTCTGTTTGAATCAAGCAGCTGACAACATTGTCTGGTCTTTATTAACAGTCTGAGGATCGCCTGTGCAGTCAGACCTCCTCATCTAATATTCGACCAGAGGTTGTATGACATTCCTCGGGGCATGTGCCTGACATTTGGAAGTAGACTCTTATAGATAGAGTAATAATGTCACAGGGGCTGTGGGTGTATTTTTGTCTGGAAAACACAGTGAAAGAAGAAGACAGACAGGCATTGTCTAATGTGGAGAATGATTTCATTTGCAGAGATGAACACGCTCTCAGCAGTCTAACTTTCTTTTTTTCTAACTGCAAATGATTGTCTATAGATTAGCTGAGAAAGTGCCACAAACAAGTCAACTTGATGGTAAAATAAAGCTCGCGCAATTAACTTTATGGTTGTTTTCACATTAAACTTAAGTTTGCACTTGCAACATTTAATCTTGTGTCTGCTTCGAGGACTGCGAGTACACACATAGGAAAAATGAACTCACTGCTTCCCACAAATGCACATTTATCTAAAGATATGCGTTATTGGAAAACAATATTAAAAGTAAACCCAATGTTGTGAATATCAAATAAATGTTCTGGCCCTTATATGGCGCGTTATACAGCATGCCTCATTCACTCATACATTCATACAGGCACTTTCTACATCTAAGTGCTCTCTATCTAACATTGACACACAATCACACTCCGATGAACACATGGGGCGCAGCTATGGGTTGCAAGTATAATTTGGTATGCAGACCGGAGAGGCCAGGAATTGAACCACCACCTCCACAGCGGCAGTTTTAACCTTGGAATATAGCCTCAGGCCTCTACACTAAACAAATAGAATCCAAATACCCATTTTTCTCAAGTGACATGTGGTTGTCGAGGGGGGTGGGGTGGGGGGGTGTCTACCAGCCTGCACGATGGGTTTTAACAACTTCATGGCCACTGCCAGCAACCTTCAGCAACCATTTGCGACCAGTCTGGGTATGCTAATTCTTCGTTAGCAGAAAAACTTAGGATGTGATCAGCAGTTTAATCAGAAAGTGGTAAATATGCACACGAGTTAAAACGTATTCGACAATGCGTGTCACCTGTAAAACGTTTGGTACCCATGACAGTCATTAGAGGAGCGATAATATTGGGACCAGTCAAAAACCCATGCACTTAGCAGTAAGTTGATTTTCACATGAGATTTGCTGCTGTAAAAAGGCACTAGTCATTCACTGCTGAAACCACACAGGCAACACGAGGAAAACTCAATACCTTCATGCTCTGTTGGACAAGATTTATTTCTCACTTTTGTGTTTTCCCATAGATGTAACAGTATCGAAGCAGTGAGACCGCTGCAGCGCAGTGCAGTGCAGCATGACCGTGCAGGGGCGGTGAATGTGTGTGCGCTATATCTGGCTATGCATGCTCTTATAGGTCTTGGTGGGTGTTCCTGTGTTTATCCTGTAAAGGTACTGTACGTGTGCGTCTGTGTGTGTGTGTGCGCTTTTTGCAGGTAGGGCTGTTTGTCTGCGTGCGTGCGTATTGCACACAGCAAGTGTAACGGATAAAAATGTGCACATGTTGCTGTCGGTGGCATTTGATGGATGGGGTGGAACATCGTTTATTGACACAACACCTTCATGTTTCACAAAGCCATCAGTCATACAGAATGCCCATCTGCTACTCTAGGCCAGCAAGGCCAGCAGTCCGCACACACAGAGACACACACATAGCTGCTGAATGGTATTATACATTTTCTCCCAGTAGTCATGACCTTCACCAATTTCCCCGATCTACTAGCAGAAGATACAGCGGAGAGGTTTTTACAATAGAGGCCATTCAGCCTAAAGAATACATGTCAGTATTTCAAAAGGACACTTCCTGTTAATATCACCATATCACAGTCTTTCAAGACCTTAAAATGCCATCTGTACATCTTGACAAAAACAGCCATTTCTAGAATATTGAGTAAGGTCATTCTCTCTCACTTGGTTTCATCGTACAGGAGATACCAGGATGTCAGACTCCATAATCTTTTATCCCTGTTGTGCCTTTTTGTCCACTTTAAAGCTGCACTGAATGGTGTTTGTCTGTGAACAACAACTTGGCTGGAAAAAGTAAATCACAGTGACAAACCCATTTATCCATCATCAGATCATATTTCACTGTTGGTTTTCTGGCCTCTCACAATTTTACTTTACTCTTAATAAACTGTAAATAAAAGATGGCTGTACCCACCGTGCCGTCACTCATTGGTTTCAAACTCCTCATTTTAAAGCCTTTAGCATTTTGACCAGTTAAGTGCTAGTCGTTTTACTTTAAACTAGAAGTCACCATATATGGAAAGGAGGATGTTATGCTATCAGCTAACACAAGTTAGCCTGCTTAGCTGCATCCATAAACTGTACAGATGCACAAATTTCTTGGCTGGACTGTAGCACAAAGCAAATCATATTAACTTATAAATGATCAAAACGGAAACAACAGTGATGTGGTGTGGTTCAGTTCAATCAGTGAAGGTGAGGCCCAGCAGGCGCTGATCTCTTACAGCTTCCTCTATCAGCACACCTGTCCATCAAAGTGGCCTTAGTGGTCGTAACCACAGATGAGTTACAAAGAAAAAAATACCTGTATAGTTTTTATAAAAGGAGAAAATATCCATTAAAACCACTTTTTTTTTTTTTTTATTGGGAAAGTAACCTGCTTTTAATGTACACTCGGGAACTTTTACATATGAGGCTGCCTTTTAGAACTGAATGCAGTTGGACACAGAAAGTGCAGTTATTGGCTCTCTGGGGTGAGCTTCACTTTTCAGTCTGCTTGGTTTCTACTCGGTCACCACCAATTACCCTCGTCAGCCGTGTTTCCAGCTCCAGGAGCAAATTTTAGCAGTTATTTTTCTGCCGATCAAGTAATGAACAAAGAGTTTCATTGTGATTTGAATTAAAACGAAGGAAGATTTAATGTTGTGCTTCAAAGTGCCAATTCAGAAAAGTTCGTTTTGCATTAACCTTGCTTTTTACATCCCTGTAATGATTTAGCTTTACGCCCGCGAAAGCAAAAGCAGGTATTTTGGTATGTTCCTTTATTACGAGGCACTTAACAGTAGTGACTCCTTTTGCCTCACCCACATAATTCAGCTATTGTGGCACTTTGTAACTTTTTGGTTACATTATAGCTTGCAACAAATGAATCAAAAGACCCTGCTACAAAATGCCCAAGCAAGTGAATACATGTATTTTTACATCGCATTTCTTCTATATGGATCCCAGAAAGAGTAAGCAATACTTTACATTCTTAGTTTTCACCCAGGCACATCAGCAGAGAAAGATAAGATAAAAGAGTGCAGGCTAGCTTAGATAGCTTAGATTAACTTTTTTCTATTTTTTTCGTATTATTTTCCTCAGCTCACTACAACCTCTCTATCTCTCCTTTCTGAGAATCAAATATACACTCCAAACAAAGAGCAAAGGATCCTTTCTAAGTCTCAAACATACAAATCTATTATAAAAAAGACAATTTTTTCTTTTTTAAAGATAAAAAGAATGAAGCCTTTGATTCAAGCTGTGTCCTTGTAGTTAGGGACCAGTTTATACCGGCTAAGTCACTTTTTGTATATTGTATATAAAAAAATGTGCATTTTCAAGGGAAATTACTACAATGTAAAGAACAGTCACAGTGACTAGGAGTAATAATGTAAGCTGCATTTATTCATATCATTCAGTTACTTAGCATGAGCACGTCCCTTATTTTGACTCTAATTGTAAAATAAAGACCGGTTTGCTTTCCTGCGTTTGGAGCTAGCCAAAATTCATGTTTGCTAACTACATTTTAAAATTCACCCAACTAAATAAAACCAAATCAGTTGTGTGTGTGTGTGTGTGCGGTGCAATTGTTAACTTGCAATAACAACCCGGTGAAACAACAAATGCCGCTCAGACAATACTGAAACAATCAGGCAGACACACACAGTTCCCCAACGCACCCACTCTGGATGCCACAATATTAATGGAGATTACACTTTTAATTGTATGTTTTACTCAAAAATAATCTGTTTTATCAACTGAAAAGGTGAAAAAATGTCCCAGAAATTAAAAAAAGAATTAAGTAAAATTAAAGAAAAAAAACTGATCAGTTTATTTTGAGGATTTGGGTTTAAAAACAGAAAAAAGGAAATGGGCCCCTGTTGGATTTTACAGCATCGAGGTCGGCCTGTACCATCCTTTCTTCCTCTCAACAGCTTGTCGTGATGATCTGAAAATCATGTGCTTAAGACAGATGCTACCTCAACATGATGGACTGCGTTTTGCTGCTCCGTGGCCCTGCAGGAGAAAAATAGAGGCACCAGGCGCGGAAATGAAGGAAGTATGGGATGTGGGTGTGGAGAAAGAGGGAGAGGGGCGAAGACTGTTATGATTTTTTTCAAAGCCAGTGAGTGTCGCGTTCTTCGGCGGTGACACATGCTGGGACTCTCGCTTTCCTCCTCACTGCGGTGTCCTCATTACGGTTAATACGAGGCTGGTAGCAGGGGGCTGTGCCTGGGGATCTCAAGGGAGTAATGAAGGGGGCCAGTGGCCAAGAGCCCCAGGAGGGCGGCTTGTTGGTGGTGATTCTCTGCTACTTATGTAGAGGCCACAGAGGTCATCTTCACCCGTTCATGCTCGCAAGCTCACACACTTAGACAGCTGCAGCTCCTCAATTCTCTGTTTGCCCTTGGGAGAAAAATGGGAAGAGAGAAGCAAACAGCGGGGAGTGTTTGCCCAGGCCCACACCACACCCCATCCATCTCTGAGCTGCCTCTCTCTCCATTTGCTGGGAAGACACAATCATTTCTCCCTCTCTCTTTCTCCCTCTCTCTCTCCCTCAGTCCTTTCCTCCATCCCCTCGGGTGTATTGGTCCAGTCTCGGTCCAGCGCAGATATAATCCTTTAACGCCTCTAAATGATCCAGAGGTTGAGTGCTCCTCCCGGATGCCAATGGGGCCTGCTGGGCTCACACCTGCTGGAGCAGGTTAAGATAAATGCCAGCGGCCAGTCGGGCATCTGGCCCCGCATTAATATTTAACAGGCGAACTCTCATCTCCACGACGCTCAAGGTGTGAAGGTGCCAAACCCCAAAGACATATCGCAGCTTAATATGGATTTGTGCAAACCGCAGAAATGGAAGAGCGCTGATAGCACAGCGAGATTCAGGCTGCATGTTAAGTCTGTGGCTGCCCACCCGTACCGGGGTGAACTTTGTTCTCGGGTAGACGGGGAGAGCAAACCCGCACGTGTGGCTCTCGGGGCAATTATTGAAGCATTATGTGGTTTTAAGCTCCCCTGGATCTGCGATCGATCCTGCTTATCATCCGTTTCGTGCTTTTTTGAAATGATCTTCAGATTTCCCTCAATTAGCTTCTCAAGAGTAAAAAGCAGGAGAGCTTTTTTAACAATGCCCAGCTCTGTCTGCGCCGTCACTGCTTCAAAACACAAACTCGGAGTATTTCCAGTGTGCCGAGGTTAAGTTAAATGAGCATCAACAGGGCCTTGTTAAGAATCCTTCCTGACAGTTTCAACTGAACTCAGGTCAGCTTGCCTATCTGAATCACCTCTTAGCTGGATGCAACTAATTGCCACTCAACCCAGAAAGATTTTGACCTTTCTAACAGGGTTAAATAGTTCACATGTTTGCTTTAGACGCTTCCTTAGAAACAGCTGTTTGAAGGATCAGGTGCTGCTGACCTGTAAATTTAACCCTTGTTAAGTTGTGAAAGCAGCTTAACCACAGGAAAGAAAATGTCCTGGTTTACAGGAGCGTATTTGAAATTTGATGAATCGCACTGAAACTGTGGACCATTGTAACATCAACGTGGATTCTTTTTGAACATTTGTGTCCATCAGACCAGCATCGAAAGCGGTCGTAGCGAAATGTCATCCAACACGCATTACTGAGTCAGAGCAAAGTCCTCCTGGAAGCAAGTCTTCCTTCTCGCCTGCAGTCTTGACAATAGCAAGCTGTTTAGCATTTATTGAAGCTCCCTTCTTAAATTATGAGAAGAGATTCATAAATTTGACTTCAATGGATACTGGAGCACAAAAATGTTGTGTCAAACTTTGTTAAGGAATCACTCCAGGGTGCTGACAAGGATTGTGCAAATGCGATTCACATTATGGATATGGGTTAGCCAAGAAAAATGCTAAGTAGCTTTATCTAGCTTTACCATGGTAATCATAGCCTGGGATACCTTCCGCCACACAACTCAAGTGTTATGAATCTCATCCATGTACATGCATGAATGCAAGAACATGACGGTCTTGTGTCTTTCCTGGGTTGATTAGCTCAGCCGTCTAGCGTTTCAGAAGTTGTTCAGCAGCATGTTTCCTTATAATGTCACACCAGCTAGTCAAGTTGCGGCCTGAGATATAGTGTTTCTAAGAGTGGGAAGAAGTGACAACCCAAAACAATAATGACTCCATGGAGGTGGGAAAAGTGTCTTCTTAAAGATTTTGCACCGTCCCGAGGAAGCGCAGAGGCTTCTAGGTCAAATCTTCCTCACTGCCTGATGTTTCTTCCTTTTAATGCTGCACTTCAGACAGAAACCTTTTTCATGTGGTTGCTGTTACCTCCGTTTGCGTATGCACAAGCTGAAGAGACAGCAAGCATCATCCTCACACTAACCCCAACAAAATGTGGGGTCGTTGAGGATAAGGCCATTCGTTCTGCATAACGCATGTGCTGATTGCAAATAAGGGACATTTTATGGCTGTTAGACATGGAAGAAAATTCCTGGTTCCAATGTGAGGGGAGTCGGTCCCTTTGTCACTTTAACTGAAATATCTTAGCAATTATTGCATCGATTGCTACAAAAATGTCACAGACATGCATGGTTCCCTGCAGAATGAATTCTCATTGTTTCTATTTGTCTAAATCTTTTTGATTAAATACTAACACTGTGATCATCTTCAACTGTGCTTTATAGCCTCTAAAATGTTAACATGCAAAGTCTTTAAATGAGTTTTTTGATATTTGACTGTGTGAATTGTTTCTGGTAAAGAGCACGTTTAGCATTGTCACACGATAGCATGCGATACTAGCATTTAGCTTGAGGTAGCTTTTTGTCAATGCGTCACCACAGACTGCATATAAAAGATTGTGCAGGTCTGAAAAGTGAAACTAATGTTGAAGTGCCTCAAACTTGCATTCTTCCGGATAGCAGGACATGACTCAAAAAATAATTACATAAAATCACTCAAAATAGAACCTAAAGTAGGCAAAAAGAGCCTGAAAGAGTAACACATCATGCCACGATCTTAAGAAACTCAAGAGCAGATGAGAAACAAAGTCACCAACATCTATCAGCCTGGAAAGGATTTCTAAGATTTTGGGACTGCAGTGAACCACAGTGAGCGCTATTATCCACAAATGTAGACAACTTGGAACAGTGTGAACCTTCCCAGGACTTGCCAGTCTACCGAAATTACTCCAAGAGCGCATTTGATGATACTCAAGACTGTTTGGAAAAATATTCTGTGGACTGACGAGACAGAAGTTGAACTTTCTTCAAGGTTTAATTAGCTGAATTAAAACAATTCAGCCAAGAAGCGTTGGCTAAAATTTCTCCACAGTGATGCAAAAATTCATTGTCAATTATAACAAACAATTGCAGTGGTTATTAGGCTTAGAGGGCAACTACTTTTTCACACAGGATCAGGTAGCTTTGAATAGCCTTTTTCCCCTTAATAAATGAAATCATCATTTAAAAACTGCATTTTGTATGTACTCAAGTTATCTTTGTATAATATTAAAATTTGGCTGATGAGCTGCAACATGTAAGTGTGACAAATGCGCAAAAAAAAGTTTTTTTTTAAATCACCCCTCACTAGTCACATCTAATTTCAAAAGTGGCAACCGTGATGATGCTCAAGTTGAAGCATCACAAATCAGTGAGTGATGTCACGGGCAAACTCCATCTTTTATATACAGTCTATGGCTTCGACTAGGCAACAGCAATGATGTGTCTTTGTCGTGTGTTGGTGTCAGCGTGGACAGTCAGTGAACTATCCTACATTGTACTTTGCTTTGTTTAGTTTGTACTGATGTATTTTTGTTCCCAGGACTGTACTGTTGAAATTTATGTGACAGGCTTTATTTGTGTCTTTGAACATCTCGGGATGTTGTTGCTGTTGCATTGAAATGACATTATAACTCAGCTTTTCCCTTTAATCTGTTTCCACGGAACGATCCTCACCTGTCAAAGACAACAAGATGTCAGTTTGATAAAAGCTAATCTTTTTACGTGGGGATAGGGGTAGGGTGGGGCGGGAGGCTGAATGCGGTTGTTTATGTCTTTGCCTCAGTGGTTTTTGAGCACGATGTCACATGATAGCTGCTATCATGTGACATCACCTAGATAGATTAAGGTAGTTCATGTGCCAGCAGGGTAAAAGCAGATGCATCAGGCTAGCTGTGTGAGTTAGATTAGTCATCACCCCACCTCGCTACAGGGATCAGA
>VUQJ01037649.1:0-15828 GCA_015108635.1 Andinoacara biseriatus
CTTTCTTCTTTAACCACCCACACCCTTCTTGATCCCCCATCTTCTTTTCCTTTTGTGTGCTTTTTTACCTCCTGCCGCTGCATTTGTCACACGCCCTTTTTTCACTTAGCTCTCCTTTTCTGTCCTCGCTCTCTGCCTGAAGCCAACACACCTCTCTCTGCATCTACATCCCCTCAAAACAGCCCCCCTCCTCTTTTTCTCATCTTTGATGTTTTCTCCTCCATCCATCCATCTATCCATCCATCTATCCATCAGCCTCCCCCAACACATGCTCTCTCTCTCTCACTCTCATTAGTCTCCTCGTGCTGTGGTTTGTGTCTCTCGTCTCTGTCAGAACTGTTATCACTGCTGTCAGCTCCCTTGGCGAGAACAAAGTCGTCCTCTGCTCACAGCACCACAAAAGACGCAAGAGAAATAAAAGGAAAGAGCCTCAGCTGAAGGAAAAAAAAAAGAGGCGGAAAGGAGGAAAAAATTAAAAAGGAGGGGAGTAAACCAGAGGAAAGGAAGGGGCTTGGAACACATCTTTTCATGTCAACCATGATGCATTGTCATCTGTGGGTTATAACAACCATTGATTTCTTCCTCTGTCATCCCTTTTTATCTATACAGCACAGAGCTTACAGTTGGTTGGAAGATTTGAGAGCTATCTCTATACACATCAAGTGCCTTTTCCTCATATTATAAATGTATCTCCTCCTAAATCAGCTAAGCCTAGTATATCAACCTCAAATAATTTACTGTGTATTATTAGCTGAGAATAACAGTAGGTTTGAAAGACACTGAGATATCCAAAAGAGAAACTGTAACCATTTATAAGTAGCGCTGAAAGAAGGGCCTACTGTAAATTGTATTATACAGTAGAAGAGTATAGTAGGACTTATACTTCTGTCACTCTAGCAATTGTCCAATTAACATAGCAGAAATTCTCTACTTAACAAACCAATCAGAATTGAACCAGCAGAGGCACAGAGGGTACTTTGGAAACCAAGAACAAAACGACCACTTGCCAACGGGGCCTTCGTGGCTCAGGGAGTGTCCCCCCATATCATCACGTGTAGGCATAATCTATGTCAGGGATGCCACCCTCTCTGTAGCCACGGTTGGTGCCATATGTGACACGATGGTGGCTGGTTTGGCTGAGGATGGTGCCGTTTAGGCTGCCAGCTCCATGACTGCTCCGGTAGGTCCCGTTAGCTTGGGAGGAAGAGGAGGAGGAGGAGGGGAAAATAGTGTGGATGTAGGTGACATCCTCCAGCTTAGGCTGAACAGGCTGATGGGCCATAGCCGTCATCTGAAACCCTGCAGGAGGGGCCCTGATCTCTAAGATGGAAGTGTCTTTCTTGGTGCCTGACTCTACATAGTCATCATAATGTTTTCCACCCCGGCCCCTGCTGTATGAGCCCGAGTCCCCGGATATGTAACCTGTTCTCTGTCCATACCAGCAGAAGATACCAAAGATTAACAGAAGGCTCACTAATGCTGTGGCACCCCCAATAATCCCAGCCAGTGGCAGGGCTGTTAACTCTGAGTCTTGTCCCTCTTTATCTGACCCCTCTCCTCCTGAGTTTACCAGAGCATCTCCAGTCTCTATCTGTGCACAGGCTGGGGCTGAGTCTTTACTGTCCATGTCCATGCTGCCAGCTCGAGATGAACCCTTGCTGGAGCCCCCAAAGGAGGTTTCCTGTCGTAATGGCAGCAGGCAGATGAGGTAATGGGAGCGTGGGGTGAGCTGGGTAAGAAGATACTGCCTCCTCTCTCCAGGAACCAAAGTCTCTGTTATTGAACCAAGAGCTGCACTGCTACCCAGCCTCAGCCACGATAGGCGGAAAGAGGGTGCCGGCTCTGGACAAAGCCAACTCACCAACACACTGTCCGAAGAGAGAGGTTTTACAGTCAGCTCTAAGGCTTCTCCAGATACGTGCCCTCCTTCACCTGGGGGCAGAGGCAAAACTAGGCCTGGCCGCTTTGCTCGCATGGTGAAAAGGGAACCTTGTGTGGGGATGAGCAGAGAGGTAGTGGTGGTGCTGCCGTGGGGGACTGAAGCTACTGCTTGACCCCCTCCAACACCATCTTCACCACCTCCATCTTTGTCTGCTGGGTTCAACCCTACTCCAGTATTAGGAACAGCAGGGGGGCCTTCACACTGCTCCATCAGAGAGGTTAGGTCTCTAAGGGACTGGCCCCTTACCGGCTCAGGCCCTTGACAGGTTAAACCCCTAACTGTCACTGCTGCCCCTCGACCGTGCAGCCAGGCATGGAGCCAGCGAAGGTTGCAGCCGCAGTACCAGGGGTTTCCTCGTAGCAGTAGCAGCTCCAGGCTTTCTGCGTCCTTAAAAAGTCCCCGGGGAAGAGTGGTCAGATTATTTCCAGACAGGTCCAGCCTCTGCAGGCGTCGCATCCCATCAAGCGCCCCCCTCGAGATGTGGGTCATTCCATTGTCTTGCAAATGGAGTCGCACAAGGTGAGCTGAAGGCAGGTTGGCTGGTGGAGACTGCAGAGCGTTCCTAACCAGTGACAGCTCAGTCAGATTGGAAAGACGGGAAAAGGTGTCATCTGCGATGCGTGTGTTGGCCAGCAGGTTCCCATCCAGGACCAAGCGTCTCAGAGAGGAGAGCCCACGGAAGGCATGAGTGGGGATGGTGCTGATTCTGTTGTCATCTAGTCGCAACTCTTCCAAGGAGGTTGGCAGGCCTGCGGGGATGCTGGACAGGTGGTTCCGAGACAGAAACAGCAGTCGAAGCCGTGGAGTCCCAGAAAACGCTCGATCCTGGATGCTAACTGTGGATATAGAGTTATCATCCAGGTGTAAACGTTCTAGTAATGGTAACTTGGCAAGAGCTGACCGCGGTAACGTTCGTATATTATTATCCTGCAAGTGGAGCTCCCGTAATGAAGGCGGGAGGTGTATAGGAAATTCATCCAGCTGGTTGGCATACAGGTAAATCACTCGTATGGAAGTGCTGCGTTCCAGGGACGAAGGCAGCCCGGCATTACTCAGCCGGTTGCTCTGTAAGTACAGGATGGCAGCCGTTAATGGCAGTGGAGGAATTATGCTGAGGCCACGGTCGTTGCAGTAGACAAAACCCTCATCACAGCGGCACACCGAGGGACAAACGATGGCCTCATCTCCCTCGCCCGTCTCCATGGCAATTGCCGCTGCCGCCAGTTCCAGCACCTCAGCCAGTAAGGTGAGGCACAGGAGGAGCAGGAAGAGCCAATCACGGAGTTCTGCAACACTCTCAGCTGCCATGGTGGTGCACAGCTCCTGATAGAAGAGAAAATGGGAAACTGGATCAAAATAAATAGCAACACTGAAACTCACTGATTCTAAAATGAAAGGAGAAAACATTTATTATATTCAAATTGTAAAGTCAAAACAGGGGCTGCAACAAAGGACAAGACAGAGCAAGACAAACCCCACAGTGAAACTCTATCTCTAAAATGACTTGATCAAAGTGCTGTATTTTCTACCTGCTGATACAAAATAAAGTATTTTTAAATCTCTAAAGTGCAAAAGATCTGGGGATTGAATCATCAGATGCACTTATGCGAAGCTACCCAGTATTATATGGGTCAAGCAGAAGACAAACGCACATTTAGAGACGGCGAGTGCAATGAGGGGTGGATTTACTGGACGAGGAAGATTACAAGAATCAGAGAAAGCAAAGGGACGACAGAAATGGAGAAAATTGGACAGTGACATTTGAAGGAAGGGAAAATAAGTGAAGATGAATCTTTTTTTTTTTTTCTCCATGGAGATTAACTGAAATGGAGTGAGTGACATGAAACTAAAATGGAGGCGAGATTGAAGAGGAGGAAATCAGATTAATTGCCCACTGTCCAGTTGATGGCTCCGAGGGTAGCAGAACTACTAAACTTGTTGTTGGTGCCCTATATCTACCCCTGAAATAAATAAAATAAAAACTAAAGAGAATACAGAAGAAAAGCAGAAATTTAGGTTTCTCATTGTATACTCAGAAACACGATTTATCTATTTGAAACACAATTTATCTATCTGAGGTCATGACCAAAACACACAAAGAGAAATTTGCTCACACAAATAAACAAACATACTGAGCACAAAGCATTCACGTACAGAAGTCTCAGTACAAGCTGACATGTATAATGCATGGTTTCACTCGGTTGTTATTGTTCGTGAAATTTCTATAAATTATTCAGGAAAGTGGTCCTGAAATCCCCAGAAATGTTTTAGTGAGATGTTTTACAGAGGAGCATTTTTCTGCAACATTAATAGGTTCCTTGGTCGATGTTTTATGACTTGTCTTCTTGCAAATCCTTGACACAAACATCAATAACATGAATTTACAATTCAGATAAAATGATCTCCGTACATGCACGTGCACATTCACAGCACATTATATTTAGAATATGAATAATATGCAGTGGTCTAAGTTGTGGAAATTACATTGTGGTGTCCTTTTATTTGAATCCTTTCTTTTGAGTAGCCCAAGGCTGGAAAATGTGCCCTGACGTGAAATGCCTGACATGATTTGACAGCACATTTGATAAACAAATCCTCTAAAGGCAAGTTTTTATTTTTTTCCCCTCTTCTGTGCGTGTGTGTGTGTGTGTGTGAACTCTGTGCTACATGCAAAATTGCCCCTTGGCTGCAGTCAAAATCCATGCAAAGCAAACAAGAGATGGCAACAATAGTTGAGAGGCAGGGAGGGAGGGATGAGGAGACAGATGGACAGTAGGACAGTTGGGAGGAGGAGGAGAGAGGGGGGAAATGAGTTCCTGGCAGTGAAGACTGAAGTCACTATCAGCTGGAAAAAGAATAATGGCTCCAAATATTGGTTTGGTGTTGCTTTTTTTTTCTGTGAGATAGATGTAAAAATAGCCACATTTGTGTACCTATACATGCTTTTGTGTGTGTGTGTGTGTGTGTGTATATATGAGAGAGAGATTTGTATCAACAATAACTAGCTCCTGTCTCAGCTTGACACCGGCAGCATTTGATATGTCAAGGTGAAAAAGAGTGTGTGCCACGTAATTCGACATGGACCCAGACTTGATTTTTCTCTTTTCTTAATGGTATTTTTAGCTCGAATATGACTATTTCTTTGCGTTCCCTGTCATGTGAAAGACAGAAAAAGTAAGAGAGAGGTACATACACACACAAGAGGGACTGTCAAGGTAGGAGCTGAGACCATATTGGGATGCTCTATGAATATCAACTAGCATATGTTTCAGTGCCACACTATCCCTGCTTCCCTTTCATAAACATCCTCTTGGCACAAGCCTGCACGTGTGTGTTTTTGCCCACATGCCAAGGTTTCCCATCGACATGTTCTTTTAATGAAGCTGATTTTTTTTTATTTTTTTCCCCCGTCTTCTCTCTCCCTTCCTGCGTTCATGCTCTCGCTATATCTCTCTCGCTGCATCTTTATCACGCCATGTACCTCTCCAATCCGCCCACCTCCCCTTGATAATCTTTCATTATATCTACTTTCAGGTTTGTTTACAGAAGTGTCCGTGCAGTCATCCTCCTCCTCTCCTCCCCTGTTTCTCTCTTTCTAATCCTCTTTTATCGTTTCCTCTCAGTCGTCTGTTGATTCCTACACACTGAGATTGGATCAATCAGCTCTCCTCTCCTCTCCTCTCCTCCATAGCAACTTAGTTTCTCTTTTTTCATTTAGATGCACCCCCCTCCCCAAAATCTCTTCCCCCTCCACCCCTCCCATCGCTTTCTAACTCCCTCTCAGCCTCAGCGTTCTCGCCTCTACATTCCCTTTCCTCTCCCTTTGTGTTTTTTGTTTTTGCCCCCCCCAAAAAGATTTCTTTTTAATCATGTTCTGAAGTAAAGGAGCACAGAGCTGCCGTTTGTTTTCTAGTGTCTTTTTTCCTACCCTGTAGCTTAAAGCAAGATGTAAGTGTGGTGTTCCTCACTGTGATGAATGAAAGGAGAAGGTGTGTGTGTGTGTGTGTGTGTGTGTGTGTGTGTAAAAGGTCTGATCGACCCAGGATGTGATTGCCAAGGGCTTGCTAACCTGTTCAGTCTCTGTGCCTTTCACGCCCGCCGCAGCCTTGTTTTTTCCTCTATCAAGGATTTGTGGAGGGGAGTATTAGTGTTTATATGGGTTATTGAGGATGTTGCTGTGGATCTCTGCGTGTTAGCACAATTTCACAGTCTCCTTCGAATCGTTCAGAAGTGTAGCCTCTTTCCTTCGGGCCGTTGAATCTTCCTCAGCTTGGGTGAATGATGATAGGGATGATGATAGCCTGTACTCCAGGGCTCCACGAGTAGCAACACCAGCATGGCTCAAAGCCGCCTCGGCATCCACATTTGTGTCTTCTGTTTGAGGGCGTGTGTTTGTGTGTCCTGCTGTCAAGCTCTCGCTCTCTGGGTAAGGGGCTTTTAGGCCTGCCAAGTCAAGTCATCTTCAGCAAGTGTCCAGAGGCCTAATTCTGAAACAGCCCCCCCACACCCAAATGCTACAGTTGGGCAGACAGTCAGAAGATGGTTGTGGGCTCAAGGGTCCTTCTTCGAAGTCAAAAGTAACCCTGGTTACTCATGCAGGCAGTGGGTCATGCAAAAATAGTACTGTACCATGCTACTCTTGCTTCAAATAGACAGGTAGTGGTTTTTAATTGATGATTAGTTCGTACAAAATGAGAATAAGTACGCTTTCTGCAGCTCAGAAAAATTCAACTGTGTCCTTGATCTGTTATTAGAGCTGTACTATAACAATTATTACAACATGCACTTCACGGTTCAGTGATAGTAATGAGCACTTTTTAAGGCTGTGATGGACAGGCTGGCCTCAGCAAGAGTACCAACTGTATGAGCAGGATTCAAGGGGAAAGCTTCTTTCTCCTTCTCCCTCGGTTTCAAGCACTCTCTCCTCTGTTAAATGTTTGATCACTTCCTTCTCAGTTCACACAGATCATCTTCAGCAAAGCCAGAAGACAGCGTGTATTGTATACAGTCCGCTTTAAGGAGTGCTGTGATGGGCTGGCTCAGCGTGAAGAGGTGGTAGAAATGGACAGCCTTTGTATCCTGTAGGTAGACTTCACTGGTCTCTGCTTCAGTAGGACAGCTGGCTGAGTGTTAGTGAGCACCAACCTGAAAAGAGACAGCAGGCAAGAAAAATATTAGAGGAATCATTTGGAGATGCATTTGGGCAATGAGGTAAAATTTGCCTGATACAACAGGCCATTTGTAACACATCAGATATGGCACAGTGCACAAGGAGGATTAAAGGTCACTGATTTATTTCATGATACCCTGTATGCTGTTAATGGAACCAGAGACATTATAAGAGAGAGCACAGAGAGCACGTGGCACATTTTTTGATGGATGATCATCCCAAAAGATGGATGGAGGGACAGTGCTGTCTACATGTTTTTGTTTCAAAGTGTAATATGCAAATGCATGCACAACAAATGTAGCCAAATAAATACAGCTTAATCAAAATAAGTGAGCTGTGTGATAATGATGATGATGATGATGATGATGATGAAGCATTTAAACGATCCACTTGCTGAACTTATGCTAAAATCTTTCAATATGTGCCAAGACTTAAGACTTAAGTCCTCTGAAGTTATGCATCTTAGAAGCTGTATAAAATACTTAATGTCACTGGCTTTGGGGCCAGGAGAGTCCCTTTTAGTCATTCATGTACCTACATTTTAAAGAAAGCCTATTAGTTTTAGTCATTTTGTGGTGTTTACTTTCATATCAAACTATGTTATAAGGTTCATTTTCTTAACCGCTTATCCAACCTGGGAGCTGAGGTGGGGTAAACTCAGTCCATCACAGGGAAGAGAGAGAGACAGTATGGCCAGTTTAAAATCACCAGCCTTAAACTAATTTAAAGAAATGGGTTCTGGTTAATAAAGGGAAATGGTTCTCATAAATCTGCTGTGGTAATAATTATACAGTTTATATATTTCACAGCAAAGAAATTTAAAATATTGGCTAAATGTGCTGTAAATTAAACACCTTCGAATGTATCTTCATTTGTTAAGCCTGCTTTGTTTAAATGATGCCAGGTTGCATTGTTGAGTCTCAATGTTGGCACAATACGGAATCCTAAAAGGTACAGGCGAAATAATTATCCCCATCTGAACGGTTATACCTCTTAAAATTAAGTACCTCATGAAAATACTTCCTGAAGGTCACCACTGCATATGCACAACACTGTGCTCCCAGTGGACACAAACCTCCCATTAAGGTAACTCCATGTTTTTATATCTGTTTTTTTTCCTCTCTCTTCAGACAAAGCTTTGGAGCTTTCATTAACCATCACGCACTAAGTGCCTGTATCTTATGTGCAGAATCAAACCCCCCAGTGAACACTGGTTTTAGAGATATAAGGTTTTCATCAGACATACTGAGTGTACAGAGACAAATTCATCAAGGCCATTAACTGCTCTGCTGCTCACATTCGCCTCTTCACTTCATCCCAATGTAAGTAGACTACATACCCAACTGGGAAATTATCATTCAGTTTGCTTAAACACAAATAGAGACAAATAAAGGCGTCCTCATTTTCATTTTCAAAGGACACATGCTGCAGCTGAGAAGCACTTGGTCAACAGGCTTATGTCTGTGTTTGTATGCTTGAACAGGGTTGAAAACTGTGCATTCAGGGTGATGGTGTAAATGTTTGTTTGTAACTGGTTCCACAGATGGAAACTGGGTGTGCTGAGGTGCTTGGTAAGATAAATTATCCCTTTTTATAAAACTGCTCCAGATTGATATCCAGATGATGTGTAGTAAACCTATTCATATGTGCAAAGTGTTGCTAACTCGCATAATGAAAATCCAGTGACATGGGGCAGAATGTTAAATAGACACTGCTTGCCAAATGTGTCGACTTTGTTGTTGTCATTAAGGAGAAATAAGATAATGGTCTAAGCAAGGACTTGTGCTCATTGTTGTTCAGTTCATTTGTAATTTGTTGATGTCTAATAGTTAGCTCCTTTAAAGTCCAAAAAAAATGCAACAAAAATAAAGCCTAATTGGATGTCATCAGTCATGTATTAACAGCAGATGACACCTTTAATAATGTGAACTGTCATTTTAAAGCGAGTCCCTTTAATTGGGTGCAATGTCTGGCCCAACTACTCTTAGACTCTGCACTAATCTTTGCCTACCGCAGGCAAAACGTCTGCCTGTATTGGACAAGAAGTGACTATTGAGAATCAGCAGTGTCTTCACAGCTCACTGCCATTACCCATTAGGCATCAATATGTGAAGCTCTATCTGTGTGATGTCGAGGCTGTCCTTAAAACTTTTTGTGATGGAAGCAAGCCTAGCTAGTGGGAGTGTAATGGGAAGGAGTAGATGGCGGACATAAGGAGCGTGTATCAGAGCAAAGAGCTAGGAGGCAAAGTACAGACTAGTCATTTGACAGAATATGAAAATGGCTGTTAGAATTTTTGAGGAAGGTAAAAGAAAGTTGCACCAATGTAATTACTTTTGTTAGTCATAACTGTACTTGAGGGCAAGGCAATTGTAGCACTTTAAATAGAAAATATTCATATTAATTGGCAGCATTTATCTAGCTCAATATAACCTCTTACATGTTAAACACACCATGAATGGATACACCTTCACATGGAGCCAGGGTGAAAGACTTTTGAGTGCTTTTTTATTTTTTTTTTAAGTTTTTTTTGTTTGCCACTTTTCACAGATTTTCATTCCTCTGTTACTATTTTCTAGTTGCACATTAATTAGTACTATAAATTACAAAAACTGTCTTTACAATAAATCCAGACAGATACATTACAGAAAGATGCAGTAGGCCAGCTGTGTCACTGTGAAGCCAACAACTGATAAAGAAGTGGGATAAAATATCTAATAACAGGCTATAAAATACTGAAATTCAGTGTTTTTATTGAGGGTCAATCAGCAACTGCCTGGCAACCTCTGGTTACTGGGCAAAAATGTGTATTCCCCAGCAGGTTGGTAAGTAGTTGGTGGAGGTTGCTGGCTGTCAGTGAAAGAAATTGGTTGCAAAGATTGCCCTGCACCAAAAGACTTGTCTGCAAACACTCTCACACTACTCTTTGAGTGTAGGGAAACATGTATGATGCAAACCAGAAACCAACCTTCTAAGAAAAAGTTGTGCCTTACTGCTGAAACCATCATGTTTCACAAGGCACAATTTTCTTTAAAAGCAAATGGCTCAATTTCAGGTTTGTGTAACATTCTTCAGTACTGGCTGGTGGTTACCATGGGGTTGCTGACTGGTTTTTTAGCCCTGCCTGACTGGGGCTTAGCAATCGATTTTACAGCGATTTTACAGTTCATTGTTTTTCCCTAGTGAGCAGTAGTCGCTAGGCGGTTTCCAGGTGGTCACCAAACCTGTCAGTTAGTTGATTACTCAATGAGTAAATTTATTCTCTTTCTAAAACAAAGTGGTGGTTACAGCTTGTAAAAAGGGAATAATTGTTATATTTTCTTAGTCTTTTCCGATAGCAGATTTGGATGTTAGGACTGTTTGTCGGATAAAACGCTTCAATCCCGACATTTCTGGCTCCATAAATTCATTTGCAACTCTACTGAGAAATAAGGTTATCCCTGTTTAACTCATACTGGGCTGTGGTGCAGCTCCTCAGTTCATCCACTCTCTGAAACCAGCTGTTTCAAGTCCTTTCCCTTTCAGACCATTTTCTTCTGATTGGCTGCCCCCTCTAAAGAAGACGTTTGTACATTAAGTGGGTGGGGGCTTCTGTGTGCACAGCCAGAGCTCTGTTTAAAATTATTATAGAAGTTTGTTTTGGTCTGATTTTTTTTTTTTTTCATTTTTGCAATTTATTTCATCAGTGTCAAAGTGTAAAATTCCCTAGTAGACAGATTCTATTTAAAAATAAACCCATGTCTGTTATCATAATATTATTTCCTCTAATTTTATCCTCCTCCTTTACTAAACCCATCATATCATCACTGAAGCTAAGAAGCAGCAACAAAAACAGTAATTTCCATACTTTGGAAGGTCTAATCCATATCGTGTGCTGAGGTCAAAAACATTTCTGACTGACCCTTCACTGCACGTCTTTTCTGTTGTACTCATTTTTTTGTTTTGTTTTTTTGTCTTTTTGCATAACAGAGACCAGAGAGAACATCTCGTTCCTCAGGGGGACAGAAGTCACTCAGCTCTTGTGAGCCAGTCTATAACAACTGTGTAGCCTACAGGCAGGCAACAGTATGTGACTTTCACTGTGGCTTCTGTGCTTTTCAGATGCTCCCACTCCTTTTCCCTTTGTATAGTAACCAGATATTAGTGTTTTATTTTCCTTTGTTTGGTGCAGAGGCTTATAAAGGAGGCTAGAGATAATAAAACTGCATAAACTAATAAACACACAAGTATGATCGTGTACAGATACTGCATCCCCATCTGAGCTCAGGGCGACTAAAGACTGCAACAAAACAAAAGTCTTTATGTTGTGGACACTTTTTATGTTAGAGAAAAGTGTACAGATGAGCTGTAAGCGATTCACATTTACAGATTTACAGATGGTGGTGACATATGTACATAAACACTGCCAGAGCATTCATATCTGCATTGTTAGTGGTCACCTTGTACAATTTGCAGATGGAAGCTATAAAGACTGGTACTACAGCTGCTTTTGCTGGCATACATATTTGTACTAACATGAGGTTCAAAAAGAGGAAATGATGGGATTGAAACTAAGTAACATGAGTGTTTTTGCCATTTTCATTAAAAATAAAAAAATCTTTTTCCAAATCCTCCTCCACATGACCTTCTAGTTGCACTATCATAAATCTGACACACTGTAGTGGGGGTGGCAGGAAATTGACGATATCAAATCTCCATTTCTATCCACCCCTTTGCTCCATCAGGCTGATCAGAAT
The DNA here is from genome assembly GCA_015108635.1 of Andinoacara biseriatus. Classification (NCBI taxonomy): domain Eukaryota; kingdom Metazoa; phylum Chordata; class Actinopteri; order Cichliformes; family Cichlidae; genus Andinoacara; species Andinoacara biseriatus. Next base: position 11,849 of record VUQJ01037649.1, read on the forward strand.
AATTGGGAAAATGGAAAGCGAAGAAAAGTGACAGCTGTGATACTTGGCAGTTTGCTCGCTCTGTGCGCTGTAGTGAGCTAGGACAGAGGAAGTGAGGAAGTAGGAGTTAGGGATTAATAGTTGCGGGGCTGGGGACCAAAGTCTGAGTACTTTGTAATCATGTGGCTGTCTAACCCCAGTGTTAGCGAGGTTGATGAGCATGCGTCCCTGCTGACACACACTCTCTCTATATCCACTCTGCTGAATATTAATATGGAGGAGAGAATTCCTCTGAGCCCCATTGTCAGACGGCCTATTGTTCTCTGCTGGCCTCCGCCTGGGCGCGTGTGTATGTGTGTGTTTTAGTATTAATGCGTAACTTGGTGTCTACATTGTGTGCTTATGCATATTATGGCCATGTATTCATTGCAAGCGTGTGCTGGCTGCAGCAGAGCAGCAGTTAAAGCGGCAGTCGGGGAGATGAGGGGTGCGTTCGCGGCCCACCATGGCCCATAAAGACAATTGGCCTGAGAACACTTGGACTAGCCATCAGGGCCCAACATTGGCAATCATTTCACCTAGAGGCGCTATCAGTAAAATGAACACTCTCATTAAAACTGTGTGCACATGTGTGTGCATTTTAATGTGTGTGTGTGCACATGCAAGTCAATTTAGAGACACGGCAAATATATGGCAACACAACTGCTCGTCTTTCAATCAAAGAGTAATGTGCTGTTTATGATGTTTTGACTGCGGGTGTGTGCTTATGCACACAAGTATTTACACACTGAGTTGCGTTGGTGTGTGTGAGCACATGTGTGAGTGTGTATGTGTGTGTTAGCTGTGTGTATGCATCTGTACAGATTTATGTGTGAGTGTGTGACTGTTTAACTACCCCACACACGTAACCTCCCCATCTCTGCCTCCCTGTTTCTCATTTACTGAGCCAGCGCCAGTGAGAAGGAGTGTGTGGAAACGAGAAAACAAGTGATAGGAGGGGGAGGAGAAAGAGAGATGGTGAAATAGAGGTGGAGAGGGAGGTGAGGAGGGTATAGGTTTATACAGAAAAAAAAAAATGAAGTGAAGCTGGAGTAAAAGGGAGAAAGAGAGTGGGGATGGCAGAGAAGAGGGGAAGATAGAGAAGCAGAGGCAGGAAGACGGGGGAAAGAGAAAGAGGCAGAGGAGGAGGCAGCAGATTTATGAAGCCATTGGAATGTAATTTGGAGGCAGAAATTACTGTCAGCCTGTGCAAGGTTTAAAGTCAGTGAAGCTTGAATCCAGGCCCTGCCTCTCTGTGTGTGTTTGTGTGGCAAGTATCAGACAAATGGATAGCAAATGTGATGCAGAGTAATACCACAGAAGCTCTGCAGTTACTTGTCATAGACAATGAATGCCACGGGTAAGTGTGTATGTGCACGCACATTTTTACAACTACTCCATGCATGAGTGACATGACTGTATGGCATCAGAACACAACCCAGCATTCATATTTAACAGCTCATATTTCATCGATGCTTGAAGACACAGATGCGCGCGCAAACACGTGCACATGCACACTTGCACAAAAACAGGCGCTGAATTCTTGTCAGGCTCTGAAGGCCATGACTCCAGCAGAATCAGTCGAGGGTGTCGGCGTGGACAGAACGAAGGCTGGAGGGAGCAGAGCGGGAAAGAAAAAGACAGAGAGAGCGTGTCAAGGATAGACGGAGAGAAAGGTAGAGGTGGGAAATGAAAAAGATAGAGAGGAAGAGAGAGAGGGAGGGACTCTAAGAGGGGCTAAAAAGAAGAGTGAGAGGGATGTGACTAGCTTTCTAACGCAGCAACACACAGCTTCCATTTAGCATGAGAGAGAGAGAGATGAGGGAAGCGACAAAGCAGGGATCATCAGCAAACATCTGAAGGGAGGGAAAAGCTCAATACAGTATATTTTTTTTGATCTGGCTTTACTTTGACAGTCAGTTGTAATGCACACACTTGGGCTTGGCTCTATTTTTGTTGCTAATTTCTATGTGGACTCCTCATTGATTAGTTGCAGTGAGCACAGAGGGCAAACAGTTGAGGCTGGAGTTATTTTTAGGATATTATTCTTTTGACAACACTTTCCTTAAAAAAGAAAATACAGTGCGAGTCTGTTTCTCGGTGCTTCCTGACCTCCTTAAACTGGCCGTGGCTCTCAGCCCGAAGCCCATTTGTTTGTACTGAAGACGTACGTCTTTAAAACTCCTTGGCAAATAATTAGTGCATTTGCTGAGGATTAAATGGGAATGTATGTGCTTCTGTTGAGTGAAAGCAGCCTTCATTTTAAAAATGATTACTGTAATCATGTGTAAAGACACGGATAATTTATTGACACTGTAATCCAATCTACCTCCTCAAACTCAGCTAAGAAAATGCGTCCCCCGGTAATATTGGAAGTTCACATATTGGAAATTTGAACCCGAAACTTATAAATTCCTCCACAAATAGTGATGTAGTTGCTCGGCAACCTGACTCTTATGTAGGATTATAACCAGAATACAACTAGTTGTCAACCGGTTGAGTCGAGCCCCCTAAAGATATGTGTAGTAGACGAAGAGATGTATTCACTTGTGCAGACTGACTCTGATTGACTGCAATGTGTTGGCAGTCTGTCTGCGTTTATAAATTAGATGGCAGTTCAAAAAACTATTTGTAAACCTCACCAGCCTGACAGCCTGAGTTAGACTGCGATTGTTTGGAAGCAGGTTGCCTCCCACCAGGTCACCTGTGCGAACACCTTGCGATTAAAAGTGGCTGCTGCAACTACTTGCAATCAGTGGCCCCTGATCCCCACCCCAGAGGCAAGAAGGTTGCATCCTCCTTTTTTTTTTCTTTCTTCTATTTATTTGAGGGAGAATGGGCCACAAACTGGAGCTTTTTAGGGCATTTTCCAGTTATGTGGTAGAAGATAAAGCCAGACTCCCGAACGTTCAGCAATAACATGAAATTGACTTGTTTCGTTCACTAAGAAATGGAACAAAATGTTTGTGTAGAGATCCAAGTGGTACAAGTAATACAAGAGCTTATAGATGACAATGATGGAAATCTGAATTTTATTGCTCATATATTTGATCCCTCTTGTGTAACGACCCCCAATTTTTTTTTTTTTGTTTGTTTTGTTTCATCTTCATGGTTGCAAAATGAAATCCACAGTGAAATGTCATTCTTTCATGGTGCTAAGCTCTGAATCCCTCACTGTATATAACCGCAGGAATGTGAAGCAGTGCTCTAAAAAATGTTTGTTGTTGCACACATGGAGAGAAAAAAAATGTCACACTTCCAATAAATGTCAAGAGAAACGTGTTTAACGCAGTCAATGGGTAAGATCAGCTTCTTAAGGGAGATCGGTGCTCTGGTGGTTTACACACCACCAGCTGCTCCCCTAAAATGGATGCCTGCGAAACATCCAGACACACACACACAAAGTTCTCCAGATCTTTTCCACACTTTTCAGAAATAAACGTTGACACAGTCAACCTCTCAGTCTCTCTTCTTGCTCTTTTGGCCCGTGGACTGACGTTCTCACTGACACACAAACACACCAGCACTCTATTCTTTTCTTGTTGCGAGTGATAACGAAAGCAGCAGCATTATGCACTGTGACAACACTACCTCCCACTTACTCTTCAAGGCAGTTCATACCACGGTACAGACTCTGTTTCTGTCTGTGCCTGCCTCCCTGCATCCCTCTCCTCTCACTTAGAATAGTGTTGAGGTCAATTAGCTCTGAATTTGCTTATACAGTTTGCTGACTGCTTCAGTGTGCTGGAAGGTGTTAAGACGCATCTGCAGGTTATTTAAAAGGTTTTCAAACATGTTTTTTAAACTCTGACATCCATCCTCCTTCAACACCTTCTCTTATTGTTTGCTATTTACATCTTCCTGCATCTCTGGTCTCTTTGCAGACCTTCTGGTTCCCTTTCTTTGTTTGGCTTTTGTTTCCATTTCTTTGTCTTAGATTTTCTCTTTTTTCTGTTTAGTGC
>VUQJ01037650.1:0-16107 GCA_015108635.1 Andinoacara biseriatus
TGCATTTTTCGCCCCCCCCCCCCCCCCTTCTCTGTTTTCTCTCCCTCCCTCTCTCTGTCTCTCACCCTTATCTCCCTCCCATAACACACTTCTACAGCTTTATTTTCCTTGCTTGAGGGGAGTTGGATGTAGAAATGACTCTTAACGTTAACCACGACCAGAACCTGTTGTGGTGTTTCATGTAAATAGGAGTGTGATGATACGTGCGCGTGTGTGTGGGGTGGTGGATGTCGGAGAGATGCAAAGCCCGCAGAGATAAGCTGGGTTAAATTGTGCATACAAGCTATAAGCTGGCTTTAGTCTGGGAAAGAATGCACTTTTCTCCTCCTCGTTCTCTTTTGGCATATCCTCCCGAGCAGCCTGTCACCTTCAGCCAGCGGACTTGCCATCTCCTACTCAACTTTCTCCTTTCTATGCAAGTTTATTAACAGCAGCGCGGTCGCTCACAGGCAGCGGCTGCTTTGAGGTGAAATCGCAGAGAAAAGCTTGCGTAGCCCTACAGATAACTACAAACAGCGTATCTGCTCAATCACTTCGACACCATGGTTACACTCCTCTTCAGTGGGGGTGAAGCTGTCATATCAACGTGTACTAAATGTCAAAATGTTTGTCTGATTGAGTGAATATCTCCCACTCTGCATTTCTCTGTGTCACGCGGCCTGTGTTTGGCTGATCCTCTCTCCTTTTGAGCAAAAGGGCAACATGTAGAAACGCGAGGTAAAGAGAGGGGTCACTGAATCCCAACTCTGTAGCAGAAAGACATGATTTATGTATATATTTTTTTATTGTTAATTGTGTTTACCCCTTGCTCATTCCTCCTCACCTTAACGCAAGCATTCTGGGGTACGCCCAATCTAATGTTTTGTCATTGCTATTTAGAAAAATACTAATAATATACATTTATAGCATAGGGGTGGGTGACAAGGTGGAGGGCATTTTCCATCCTTCTTTTCCAATGAGCTACTGTCACTGATGACACACTGCCTAATTAAAAGTGTGAGTCTGCTGAAACACGGTGCCAGCAGCAGCAGCAGCAGCAGCATAAGTCAATTGTAAGCACATAAGGTAGTATTTTCCTGGCAAATTTAAGTAAAAGTATAACATAACTGCTTAAAAAGTAAACTTAACCTTTTGACTCTTCAGCAGCCTGCACAATACTGTCACGCAATAAAATCCCACAAAAGCAATTACATGTAACTACCGCTCACTGTCTCGCTTACCGCTGGTACATTTACGTTTCCTGTTGACCTTCATCAGGCACCTGATTGTAATTTAATATATGTATTAATAAAAGCCAGCCCAGCTGTGAAGCGAGGCAGTGAGTGGGAGTTACATTCAATTCTTCTTGAGGAATTTTTGTTCTTGTCGCACATTCAGGCGTGCAGAGATTTTTGTCACATCATTAAACTGAAACCAAAAACAATATTTTCTACCCGGGATGCTGTAACTTGGGTCAAGCTTTTTAACCAGCTGCTTCAAGTGTTGCTTTTCCACCGTGTACCCACATCAGTAATTTCCATCCGGCGTTTGTGCTTCCTGTCATACAGACTCAAACTAATGAGCGCTCCGGTGATGCCCGCTGGATTTGTTTGTTTATTTTGGGGGCGGGTCGCACATCACCAGCTTTAACCTCAAGTGGCAAAAAAAAGTATTTTGTTTCCACCGGTTTTCTTGCATGGTTTGCAAAGCAGTGTGCTTTGTTGGAGGTTGTTGGAGTAGTCCCCTTTTTCACTGACTTGTCATCAGAAGCTGATGCGGCTCTTAGTCTCAGACATGCCTGGTTTTGTCGTGTTGTTGTACACACTAGCGGATGTAAATGCATGGTGTCACGATATCATTGATATCATGATATGACCCTGTAAAGCAATAAGAGTCTACAAGTGAGCCAAATACCCAATGTTTAAATAGAATGGCATCAAATATAATCCTCATGAGATTTTCAGAAACAGTAATAAACAACAATCAGCCCTGACCAAAAACATCCAATAAATTTGCATTTATTTCATTATATAAAACGAGGTCGGCACACACAGTTGAAGTCCCTCTTAGAGGGAAATTTTTGGTATTAGTAAATTATTCCTCTTTACATTTTTTGTTGTGTGAAAATTGGGTTTCAGGTATCTGATCTGTAAGACTCGTGTGTCTGAAAAGATTACATGTATCTCTGACTTGATCAGCAAATCTACACCAAGCATCTGATAGAGTGTTTAAAATTGAATTGAGTTCACTGATATTTATATTATACTGCAGGTTCGGGAGTGTTTTTAAATGCTGATGACCCAGTTTTAAATTTCCAGGACCGTGTTTAAGTCTGGAGGATCAGAAATTGAGACTGGTTGGTGATTATAGCCATGTTTGCCTACTGACTCTAGCCACATCATTTTGTGGGTCTGTATCACGCTGATTGAGTTGACATAGTTGCTTTACTCCAGTGCGGTCCTATATAGATGATACATAGAGCTTTGCAGGCCCATTTCTATATTAGCTGTTTGTAGCTGTGTGATGTGGAATAATAAGTAATATGACTACCCTTGTGAATGTTTTTGTAGCTTTACATCTGAGGCAGCGAAGATTAAATTAACAGCGTGCAAAGAACTTGTTTGTAATAAAGTGAAACAAAGAGTTAAAAAAAGAGTTAACATTTTTTTTGAAATGCTCACTGCAGCCATTGTCTGTGCTTCTTATTCATGCTTCTTTTATGTTTGCACTTTTTCTTCTTCTTCTGTAAACTCTGCTGCAGTAATTCTGTTTGCTGTTTAAACCGGCTTTTCAACCAATCGGTGCTGGATGTGTCGTTGGCGTCCTGGAGCACAGGCACAATTTTCTGGTTACAGTAAGTGCAAATTATGATGGAAGCGGTAATTCCAAATTCAGCATTTCAGAAGGTTAAAATTTCCATCATTGTTGCTAAATGCCTATTTTTCCACTACAGACAAGCACGTGGAAAGACAAATGTTACATCATTAGACATAATGGAACAAAAAGAAAGTACTCCATATACTCTCCCACTCTCTGCCGACAGCCCCACGGTGCAATGTGTCATTGATTTGATTAGTGTCACTCTAAAGCTGTCGGTAAATCATTGATAACTGTTTGAAAATGCCACTGTAGAGTAAACTAGAGAGTGTCTATTAAATCTGGAGACGTGAATGAGGACACAACTCAAGTGTTATGTTGCCTCGGTATAGAGTGCTGTGCAAAATGTGAATGTTTTCAGCGAAAAAGCATGGAATAATTCTTATTCACGGCTTAATGACAGAGTCAGTAAATTGGGGAAAACGTCAGCTGAACAGATGCAATTTAATCATAACTAATACGTTTCAGAGGCGCACAAAAAGCTGCTCTTGAACAGGAGATCAGCCAAATTAAAATCAGGTGAGGCTTTTGGTTTTTAAATGCCCATCACCCTTCATACTGTTGCAGCTTTAATAATTGTCTTGAGTGCAAACTGCAGGTGATGACGCTGTGCCTGAATGCATCATGTGTAGATACCAGTTGTGTTTAAAATGACACTTCTGGGGAAGGAAAAAAAGTGTCAATTCATGATCTGCTGCTCAGCAAAAGACTTTCATCCAAAAACACACAAAAAAGGAAAGAGAATTTAAAACCTCTTCACCATTTGTGACTTTAACCCCGTGGCTGCAAATGCACAAGCAAAAAGCAGCCTAGTTTAAAAAAAAATTAAGAAAGAAAGAAATACTAGTATGATTTTTTAACTTTTAGGCTTAATGAAGTATAAGTAATTTTATTTGAAGTCAAAAAGCCAAAACTGAGGTGAAATCACCAGTTAATCTCTACATAAAAGTTATTCTTGTCATTAACGTCTGGCGTCCACAGCTGTGCACACAACTCACACACCTGCTCAGCATTTTCCTTACAAACAGCCGCAGGTCACACAGGCTGAGAGAGCTCACCTTGCACCTTATCTGTCTGTTCCCACCCACCTCTGTCTGCTCACCCCTCCTTCCTTATTTGACACTGTCTCACTCCCTTTTTTACTCTCATTATCTCTCACTCTGTTCCAGTCCCTCTTTTTCCCACTCTGTCACTTTCCCTCTGCCTTCCTCTGTCATTATTCTGCCCACATGTCTAGACTGAAGAGAGAACTTTTGATGCCTGCGTGTGTGAAATCTGTATGTGGCAGCTTACGTCTGACACTTTGTGTGTCTCCTTTATTGAGTGTGTTTGGTCTAATTTCAGTCTTCAGTTTGATAGAGGAACTGTATTAATTCCGTATGGAGCAAAGAGGCGAATGTGGAGAATGTAAAGAATCCTTCATACACATTTGATTTAGGGAGGATTCTCATAATATGTTGAAGCTAAATGCCTCTCAGGGTTGTCTCTCCATAGCCATATGAATTTAAAAATGTATCTAAATAAATGCACATCTTTTAAATACCAACATATTAATAGGAACTTTCTCTAAAGTCTTGTCCACCATCAGTATTACAGTTGCATGCAGGTCCTGATTAGAGAATTGAGCAGCAAAAGATGGAGTAACCTGCAATAAGCTGCAGTTCCTGTAGTGGTCACCTGTTGCAGACTCCAATAGCAAATCAATTCCTTAAGCTTAAATGGTTTAGTTTTGAATACATGTAGTTTAAAAGCTTTCTGCAGAAATTTTTAAAGCCTGATTCAGAAACTGCTTCATTCTCTAAAGCTAATTTCCCCTTATGCTATAGTCACACTAAGGAAAATAGTGGTTGGAAACTGTGGAGTCAGTCTGCTGTCTGTGATAAATCTGCAAAAGTAGCACATCTGTTGCCATCTGCTTTAAATCTGTTGGCGTCTACATACACAGAAATTCATACTGTAGATTTAAAACAGAAATACAGAAATTTCTCTGCCATCAGTGATGTCGTTGCTGCAGGACAGCAATTTAACTGCAAAATGGCAAGGCACTCAGCATCCTTGCTTTTATATAGGAATTAACCAGTTGGCAACCAGTTGAATTAAGTCTCCTATTGGAAAGACGTTGCAGACGAGCTGTGCTCATCGGCGCAGACTGACTCCGATTGATTCCCACCCACCTCTGTGGGTGGGATTCAGTGCAGACAGATTGGCAACAATCTGTCTGCATTGATAAATTAGCCAACGATTATTGCAAACCTTTGTTAATCTGTGATTGCACTCAGATTATTTTTAGACGGGTTGCCTCCCACCGTACACCCCGTAATCGGAAGTGGTCTCTCAGAGGTTGAGGGTGGTGCACCTGTGGGTGAGCAGTTGGTTGCCACAGCTACTTGCAATTGGCTGCCAAATGAAGGAAAAAAAAATTCAAAGCAGTCACTGGACAACCACTGATTTTTCACATTCACAAGGAAATTGTCATCCTATTTTTCCACTAGTAAAAATAAAGCCATTAATGACAAAATTATTGTAGCTGAATTTTATCGACCAGTTAAAAAATGTAAGGCTCAAAGTTCTGTATACTAATTAAGGCTACGGCTGCCCTAAGTGACCAATGAGTGCTATTTTGAGTTGTTTATCATTCAGTTGTACTGCCAGACGTGAAGGAATTGACTGTTGGGTTTCTGTGGTAAATGCTTTTTGTTTTAAGCTACTAGGCAGAATTAGCATCCCATTTATTATCTAACTTGACTGGATAATGAAGAACAGCTGCTTGGGTGGTATCTTGTTTTGCAAAGCTTTTGAGTTATTTAGACGGTCATAGGTTCTCCCACACCTCGAGAAAATCCTCAGGACATGCGTGCAGTACCATTTATAGAACAGAGCAGAGCAGAGGAAAAATATTGTATCTCATGTTAAGCTCATCATTGCCTTGCAGCTCAAATTTTGTGTTGCAGGTTGTGAGGCACATCAGCTGGTTCCACATTAAACAGCATGGCACATATGTTTAGTCCCTTCTGTTTACTTCTCATGTACTGAATCTTTCTATGAATGCCTGAGGGGAATTTTGCACATTCACCATATATTTAGATGCAGTAGCAGCCTTTTTTTAAAAAAAAAAAACAGCTTGAGCTGTGTATTGACTCCAATGTAAAGAGTACAATGGAGCTGTCTGTTGTCGTGTCATGCAGTGCTGTATATGACTTTGCACGTTTGTGTGTGTTCCTGAGACTGTTTCAGGTGTGATAATACAGCAGGTGAGTCACTGCCGTTGCTCACAGGAAAAAACATTTTGAGGTAATGGATTGTTGTTGGTAATAACATATTCCCATCCTCTGGAGGGAGGCCTGCATTTCCTCCAGCATCACACGGTCCAGGCTGTGTGACCAAACGTAATCTCGGTATAATGTTGAACGCTGGTATTTTTCAAGCCTGAATAAAATGGGAGATATTGCAACAAGTGAACAGGGTACTAATGCACAGGGACCCAGCAGCACAACAAAGGGATAGCCAATAAACAGATTTAGGCAGGCTCTGATTTTACTGTAACTCAGTGCAGTGTCATCTGGTGAGCTGTTGTTCTGGGTAGATTACATTGTAACTGCATGTTAACAGGAAGTGATTAATCCCTGTCTGACTGAACAGATGAGTATGTAACAGATGTTGCACAAGTCTATTTTAGAGGGGTCTCAGGCAAGGTAACATCCAAAAATGGAGCCTAGCATCGGTTCTGGTAGGTCATGAAATCAAAGCTCTACTGCAGTCCTGGCACGTCAGCTGAACTCTTTGCTCGCCTATATCAGCTGATGGCTCAGCTGATACCTTTGCTATTTCATATAGGCAAGCTAATCTCATCCCATCTCCTCCTTTTGAGCTATATCGGCCTTACTAATTTTCACATCAAGTGTCATCTGGTTCTCTTCTGGACTGTGGTCTTATGCCATTCTCCCTCCTCTGGCTTTACGTGTGCATATGTAAAGGTAAGGAGGCCCCAGAACTGAGCTATACTACCAATTTATGTTCAATACAGCAGATGGAAGTATTCTGTTTGATTTTTGGGGTCATGAATGAATGTGCTTTAAATTTTAGACATGTAAATCTAGATGTAGTACAGATCTATCCATGCATCCATCCAACTATTTATCTTTTACTTATTCAGGGTCGGGTCATAGGGGCAGCAGCCTAAGCAGAGAAACCCAGACCTCCCTCTCCCCAGCCAAATCTTCCACCTCCTCCGGGGGACACCAAAGCATTGCCAGGTCAGCCAGGAGATATAATCTCTCCAGCATGTCCTGGGTCTATCCAGGGCGCTGCTCCCGGTCCCAATATAGATCTACTTAATTTTTTTTAATGAAGGCTGTTGTGTATATTGTGGAATGATTTTTACATAGGAATGAAGTCACTTATAAACTGTTCAAGGGATTAAATGAAACTTAAATAGACAAATTATTTACAATAAAGAAGGGAGAGGGAGGTACATCCTTGGATGTACAAAGGGGATCAGTGGTTGGTCTATAGGAATGCACATTCACAGCTCACTCAGCTGGGATCTTAAAAGTTGCCAAATCTAGCAAGAAAGTTGCTACGTTGGCAGCACTGCTTGAAACACTTCCTACACTACAATATGTATCACGCAGAACAAAGTCAGAAAGGATAACCTCTTATCCATCACCTCTGATTTTTTTCGATTTAATTTTTACAAGAATTCTCTATAATGTGGTCCGTATTTGTCTCAGCACAGTTTAATATTGAGTTAAAAACTTAAATGTACTTCAGAATTTTTTTTTGTTTTTGCTCTTTGATAAATCAAGACACCCGTGCAATATAGCAAACCACCATATTAACACAACCTGCTTATCTATCAGCTCAGCTTGTTTCTGAAATTCAAATCGACTGTTATTGTTATTGTGCAAAAAAAAAAGAAAAAAAAAAAGGCCTCCATTAATTGATGTTGGTGCTTTTAAGTAGGCGAGTTAAGTGATTTTCAGAGCACATGCAGTATTAACCTGTCACACAACTTCCACAGCTGTCAGTGAAGCAGTGGTTGTAAACACAGCAGATCATCATTTCCATTAGAGTATAATTGTCTGATGTCACTATTGATTGTCCTACAGATGCTGGTAATAAAAATAAAATAATAAATAAAAAAGTGTGAAGTTAAAAGCTAGGAGTGTTTCTCAGATTTAGATGTGACATTTTTTTTCAGTGCTGTTTTAAGTGTAATGTAATTTTGCCAAGTTCAGCAGGCATTGTGTTTGCTGATTATAGGCTTTGAGTGACATTTGCAAGCAGACGTTCATTTGGGATTTGTTATTTTGCTGACATTTTTTTTGCTTGAAGGAATGCAGTGACATTTTGAATTTTTAGCCTGTTTTTTTTTTTTCTCTCCCCCGACACCCCTCCCCTCCCCCCTCCAAACATGTACACCTGTATGGAAAAAGGTTTGCCTTGACACTTTAGGTCTTTACATCAGCGCTGCTCGCATCACTCATCGTTCTTGATGACCATCCTCTAACAGCATTGTCAGGGGTTACTCAAGTGAATTATAAATAGTTAGGATTTAAAAATTAATTGTAATTTGACCTGTAAACTGCATTAAATGAATGGATCATTGAAAGAAAATCTCTTAATCAAGCCATAAATTGTTCAGAATTTTCTTTTTTTTTTGACCTCCCACCATTTAATCTGCAAATCTAAAGATAACCTGTGCTGACTTTTGTCATGGGCTTGCCTCTTATGTGATAATGTTTTACAGCAGTCCTAATAGAGCCGATTTAAAAATGTATGGAGCAAGAATAATTAGTTCATTAACCCTTACTACCCCGGAGAGAACTGTATCAGGCCCTGGCTGTATCATTGCCACATACAGTAAAGAAGCTGCCTGATTATGTACTCAGTTTTGGGTTAGATCATTTTTAGAACCCATTGCCATAAAGGCTGATATTGTAGTCTAGCTTCTTGCCCTATGACAACTGGGATAGGCTCCAGCGGATGCCAGTGTTGACACCAGTCAGTTTGTGAAATTTCTACCCTACTAGATATTCCTGTAAGTGGTGTTCTTGCAGAGTGGAAGCATTTAGTAACTGTCGGTGGTCTGCCACTCGACAGTTACAGAGCGGGGGTCGCTGAGTACCGAGGCACAAAAGTCAACAACGCTCTGCTGACTCAGTAACCGCAGCGCTCCAAAACTCCATTGGCATGAACATCAGCACAAAAACTGTGCAACGGGAGCTTCATGCATGGGTTTCCAGGGCCGAGCAGCTCGTGTGGGTGTAATGTGTAGGTGGGCCAATACTTTTGTCTATATTGTGTATATGTTACAGATTGAATTTGGCTAGGTTTTTTTTCAGGTGCAAAGGGTAACGGATTAAGTAGTTAAATGATTAGAGAACTAGTGCTAATTAAAAACACTGAGATAATCAAGTTTAATGATGTTTATAGGATTTCCAGCTTTGAAACTTAGTTATCCATTTTTTGCCTGATTCTTATCAAACCATTTATAACTTCTTGCTGACTACTCCTTTACATGAACAAACCTGCCTGGCAGCAGATTATATCTGACGTTAGTGATTAGCATTAATTCTGTTTATTTGCGGCTAAAATTAAGGTTTTGGCCGCTGTGTTGTCAAAGTGTTCAGCGAACGAATGTTTGTGAAGGAAAGGAAACATAACTCGCTCAACAACACTGAGTGAAATGTATATTTTTGGTGATTGGTGGTCTCTGATTACTAGTTTAGGACAATCTAATTAACTGCATTTCAATCCATATATCAATATTTGAAGCTTACTAGATTTGTGTTTGGAGCAAGTAGTAAAACTCTGAAAACTAAATTTTATTCTGAAGTGTGTAAAATTAAGCTTCATTTTTAATATCCATATTTTATTGTAAATATGATTAGCCCAGCCCACATAGTTTGTGGTGTTGCAGAACTGTAATTGATGGGTTGTTCTAAAAGTTACCTCATTTAAAAACACCTCTCATTATAATGCATTATAATAAGGCCCTGCAGTCTTTGGAATGACGTAGGTGATCAGCGATCTGTATTATTCTATAGATTTGTCGGCACAGTCTACACTAAAATCCAGCACTTATGCAAATATTTTACATGCATGTATTTTGTCATTCCATCACTGTAATGCTGTCACTGCTGGTCCTTCCTTTCCCTCTGACAGCCTGCTTCCCTGCAGTGACATTGGCGAGCTCTGCTGCCCCTCCAGCTGTACAGACAGGACAGCGTGTCGATGTTGTGTGGTTTTTCACTGTGGTCTACACACTCAGACAGGACACTGACGAGAAACCTGACCTTCACTAGGTGGTGTGTGTGTGTGTGTGTGTGCAAGCCTGTGTGTGTATTGCAAGGGTTCTGCGAAAGGATGGCAGCACAGTGTGTTATAGTCCTTACTTGTCAGATATAGGGTAAGGGTGGGAATGGACTTATAATAAGTCCGCACAGGGAGGGGATGAGGTGTGTGGGTGTGGGTGTGTGGTATAGGAGCAGCTGACAGGACAGTGTTAGACTCCTGCAGTTGCTTTTGCATCTCTTCCCTTTGCTCACCTCGACACCCTGTGGCTGGCTTCCTGTTTGGCAGACTGTGTGCGCGTGCGTGTGCTTGCCTGTACATCCATTCTCTGGTTTAGCTCTCTCTCCAAAACCCGCTCCCTTTGCTTTCCTATTTTGTAAAATCACAGACTATCTGACAGTAATTTCTTTACGGCTCTGTTAAATGTAAGTTTGTTTTGCATGTGTGTGTGCGTGTGTGTGCTCACATATTAAATTATCAGTTTAGCTGTTAAATGATTCCACTCTCTCATACTTATAGCTTGTAAAATAATGTTATACTGTCAAAACGGAATGACTGAAAAATATTGCGTGGCAAATAATTTCAATATTAATTTGAAATAATAATAAAAAAAGATATTGCTGCTTCACTACACCCACGGTTAATTGGAGCACCATATATCCAGTTCATAGTAATGTACTGTTGAAAGCGTGGAGGCATTGCGAACCATTATACAAAATTAATAGAACTGTAGTGCGACACTGACATCTAACATGTAGTGAAGTCATAGGGATGTTCACAAGCCCTCCTTAAATTTTAATATCAAATAGATTGTTAAAGTCTGTCTGAAATAAATAACCATATGAATATGCCATGTAACAAGTTGTGAATTCATTAAGAATTTATTCAGTTCAACTCATTCTCCTGAAATGGTGTTTCATAATTTTCATGATAACTACAGTACTGTGCAAAAGTCTTTATATTTTGCTAGGAAAATGGGAAATGTAACGATTTATTGAAAACATGTAAGCGTACATGGAAATGCAGTGTAAAACAAGCTTCAAAGTCAATATTTAGTGTGAGCACCTGGATTCTTCAGCACAGCCTGAACTCTCCAGGCTTTTTGAAGGACATTCAAAGCTCTTGGATGTCGGCTGCTTTTTATTTATTTCTCTGTCAAGATGATCACACACTGCTCCAATATTATTGAGACCAATCCATTACCAATGCTGGAAAAAAATGGTGCTTTTTGCTTTGCAGTCTGTAAACCTGAAGGGGGATGTTGGATCAAAATCTGGCAGCACTTTTCTGCATTCATAATTCTATTCTGGCTGAAACGCCACCCCAAACCATGACAGAGCCTCTACCGTGTTTTACAGAGGGCTGTAGACACTCACTCTACCTCTCTCCTGACCTCGTCGGGACATACTGACGACGATTTAAATTGCAAATTTCACATTTGGATTCACCAGTGAAAGAAAATGGATGGATGTGCTCCATAAGACCTGTTGCCACTGATTTTCAGTCCAGTTTTCTCAGCCTTTCCTCCCTGTTTACCTTTCTTAAGAAAAGCTCTTAACGCCCATCCCTCCATTGAGACAGTTTGCGATGCAGATGCTATCCTGCTATCTAGCAAAGAGTAGATGGATCAAATAATCAGGTCAGGTGCATCTCTCAGGTCTTGTGTCTGGTCTTTGCTGGATTTTTTTTTCTATTTAAGGACAGGACTTTCAGATACTCTTTATTTGCTGTAGATAGTGTCTGCCACTTCCTCTTTTGTCCTCTGGCCAGTTTCTTTAAATTTTTTAACTACGCATTATGCCAAAATATGCCAAGTTTTCATCTACTATCTCTTTGTGAATCATCTTCTAAGTGCAAAAATACAATCTTATCTCTGTCAAACTGCGTTATCTTTGACATTTTTCAAAGATTCAACAAAAAAAATGGGAACAAATTATGTGTTTCTTTCATAGGCTATTAGAAACAAAGTGTCTAAAGATGCAATTTAAAATTGGTTCTTTGCTAAGTTGTGATGTGTAGCCACAATACTGGTTCCATTGTTTTCCAGTGTTATTTCAGAAGTGCCGCAGGAAAACACGGTTTTGAAACAGAGGAACTGTGAGATAAAATCACCATTTATATTATCCATATATACTCACCGAACACTTTCTTT
Source organism: Andinoacara biseriatus (assembly GCA_015108635.1). Lineage (NCBI taxonomy): Eukaryota > Metazoa > Chordata > Actinopteri > Cichliformes > Cichlidae > Andinoacara > Andinoacara biseriatus. The sequence continues at coordinate 12,305 of VUQJ01037650.1, forward strand.
TTAGCTATGCCTTGCTAGTACTGACTTAGTTCATTTTCCAGAACAGCCTTAATTATTCTTAGCTGCAGCAAGGTTCTAGAAACGTTCCTCACAGTCAGATGCTATCCTGCCCATATCGACAGGCTGCCATCCCACAGTTGCTGCAGATTTGTCAGCTGCGCATTCATTTCCCCACATCCCAAAGGTGCTCTACTAAATTGAGATCTGGTGATCGTGGAGGCCATCTGAGTACAGTGAACTCAATGTCATGTACGAGAAATCAGTTTGAGCTTTGTGACATGGCACATTGTCCTGCTAGAAACAGCCATCAGAAGATGGATACACTGTGGTCATAAAGGGATAGGCCGCTCTAATATTCAGGTGTGCTGTGGCATTTAAATGATGTTCAGTTGGTACTACAGGGCCTGAAGTGTGGCAAGAAGATATCCCCCACACCATTACACCAACACCAGCCTGAGCTGTTGATACAAGGCAGAATGGATCATTTCTTTAAGCTTGTGATTCTATATGTTAACTTTACAGTGACCAATGAAATTCAGGTCAGTTTATGTTAAAAAATAACTGTCCAGATGAAAGCCTGAAGACATCTCATGATGGCTACCAACTGGCAAGACTTGCTCCTAAAAAGCTTGATCCAACATCCCCGTTAGAAAATGTTTTTCAATTTAATTTTTATTATGTGACAATACTGTGCAGCCTTTTGAAGAGTTACCAGGTTAAGTTACTTTTATTTGTTAAAATAAAGTGTTAAGATGTTATACTTCCACCTACAATTTACAGGGAGAACACTGCCTAGGTTCCTTTGTGCTGAGATCTAACTTATAACATGTCACTGTACATAATGCTGTGTCACTATTGCTATTATTATTATAATACTGCTGCTTCTGACACCTTGTAGCAATAGATTCACACTTAGAATTCTGTCATCAGTGACAGTAACTCATTGGAAAAGAAGGATGGAAAATGCCTTTCAATTTGTTTGCACTAATAAATGCTGCTGCCTGCGAGCTGCAATCACCAATTTAATGTTTTTCTATATTTTTTTTCTGTACCATATGTAAATATAGTGATTGAAATTTCCTTGAAATATCACAATTTAATTTGAGGAAATATCATCCACCCCCAAATGTAGTGCTGCCCATGTAACATTCAAGCATCCAACCATCCACATGATAAAACATGATTCACTCAGACACCTTCCATTTCTCCATGGTCTGTTGCAGACACTTTTCATGATGGACAGGCGTCAGAACGGGGGCTCTGACAGTCTGCAGCGACGCGGATCGATAAGCAGCAAGCTGCGATACTCTGTGTGTTCTGACATCTTTCTGCCATAGCTTTTTTTACTTTGGTATTTGAGCAGTTTATGTTATAGTAGCTCTTCTGTGGGATCACATCACACAGGCCAGCTTTTGCTCTCCACACAGTTCCAGTGAGCTATGGTCCACCAGCCTGTCCCCCGTTGTCTTTCCTTGGCTACCTAAATACTGTATATCCCTTAACAACTCCCTTTGCTGCTTAACTGATCAGATCAGTATCCAAGAAGTTTAATTGACTTGATGCTATACTCTAATAGAAGCATGGACTCCACCAGACCCTTGAAGCCGTGCTGTGGTATCTGCACCAAGATTTGAGCAACAGATCCTTTAAGTCCTGTAAGTTTTGGGGTGGAACCTCCATCGATCAAACATCCCACAGATGTGCGATTGGATTGAGATTTATAGGCCAAGTCAACGCCTCAAATTTGCTGTAGTGCTCCTCAAACCATTCCTGAACCATTTTTGCTTTGTGGCCACAACCATCAGGGAAAACCATTTCCATTAAAAGGTGTACATGGGCTGCAGAAACGCTTAGGCAGGTGGTACATGTCAAAATAATGTCCACATAGATGGCAGGACCCAAGGTTTCCCAGAAGATCACTGCCCAAAGCACCGCACTGCCTGTGCCGTCTTGACTTCTTCCCATATTACACGGGCGAGTCTTTGCTCCCATGTGCATCAGTAAGCCTTGGCCACCCATGACCCTGTCGCTGGTTCATCACTGCTTTTGATTGATACTGACCCGGAACACCCCACAAGAGCTGCAGTTTTGGAGATGCTCTGACCCAGTCGTCTAGCTATCACAGTTTGGCTCTTGTCAAAACTAGCTCAAATCCTCACGCTCCCCATTTTTCCTGCTTCTATCACATTAACTTTGACAAAATTTTCCCTTGCTCCCTAATATACTCCATCAATACTCGCCACGATGAAGAGATAATCAGTGTTATCCACTTCACCACTCAGTGGTCATGATGTCATGCTTGATTGGTGTATGAATGATTGTATGTTCCCTGTGTCCTGGGTGAGTGGATCAATCTTGACGAAACTTTGCATAAACATTGCCTAGGGCACTGAGTGCCAACATTTATATGGGATATGCAAATATTTTATATAAATCCTACAATCATGTTTATTTCCAGATTTGACAGTTCACCTGAGCACCGAACGGCAACCTTAGAACTGCGACCACCCTGCACACGGTTGTTGATGTTTAGTGTGCACATGCTGCATTTGTTTAGTTTGAGCACTTTTAGTGCAAATGTTTAATCTTCCCAGAGCAGCCGCTGGTTATCAGTCAAGTTATTGAAATAAGCCACTATTAAAACATTTAGGCTAGATACGAGCAGATGACAACTGTGGGGTAGAAGAAGTTTCATTATCATTTAAGAAAAAGCATAGCATGCAGGTTTGCTTATATATATAAAGTGTGTGTGTGTTTGTGTCTTAACTGCGATGGTCTTTGGAAAGTAGTTTCTGCGAAATGAAAGTCAGAGTGTGTTATTATTCTGTTTTTAAATAAACACACAGTGGACAGTACGGGAGTGTGTCTCAGTGATGTGTTTTTTAATAACTTTGAACAAGTGTTGGCACAGGAGAATAAGATACCCAGATAATACTTGTTAGCCAAATCATTTGTTGCTTTTGGTCTTTTCAAGGGATTTGTTGACGATAAGAAAATGATTGAAAATTACAGGTCATTCCCACACTCCCTGCCATCCCTTCTCCCTCTGACCAAAGTACTGAGCAAATCAGTGAATCAGTACAAACAATGTTAACTTCTTCCTGCTTAAAATAATAATAATAATAATAAATCATCTGCTTTTGCCCCATAAATCTCTGCTGGTGGAGACAGGTTGTCTGGCCGGGCTCCTTTCGCTCCTCTGTGCTGCTGACAGACAGACAGATGGACAAACGGCTCGTTCTGACTCGGCGTGGACTGAACCAGACGTCAGTGAGTACATGCCGCTCACGTCTCGCTTTTATTGCGAATTCCCAGCGAGCGTCTTCTGAAACAACATTTATATGCCTACCTGCACTGCCACTCCATTATTTTGTTCTCGCACTGAAATATTGTGTCAAGGCCAGAGCTGTACACCTTGCTCCACTCCTCCCGTTTCACTGGAAGACGTTCCAAGAAAAATCCACATGGCTCCCTCTTGTGTGCAGCTAAACTACAGGCAACCACTTTTTTTTTTTCCTCCCACCCAAAATGCCAAAACCTGCTGTAGTTAATTTGCACTGCTGCATTGATCAGATTTCATTGAACCTGATGAGCCTGAATGACACGACCAACCAACATTAAGAATGTGCGTGCGTGCGTGCGCGCATGTGTGCATCGGTACATGATTATGCAAGTCCTTCTCCCAACATATCAAACACGAGTCATCCTTTGGTGTCACAAAACACTGACACAAAACATTTCTGAAACATGATAACTGCAGGTGGAAATGGACCTCTGAATATGAGATCGAGCTAGAACTCAAA
>VUQJ01037651.1:0-16355 GCA_015108635.1 Andinoacara biseriatus
GGTGACGCCCTCACAGTTGTTTTCATCACTCAGGTCCATGCAGTCTGTGTCGCCATCGCATCGCCAGCGCATGGGAATGCACAGGCCGTCCATCCGACACTGGAACTCATCTACATGGCAGCCACCTGGAGGCCGGGTTGCTAGAGAGACAGGAGCAAAACAAGGTGTCATAGCTAGCCAGCAAAAATGATGGCGGGTGCAGAGAAGCAATCAAACACCAACCACTGAAATCACAGCCAGCAGTTACAAAGGTCACATGAACAGATGTTCAAAAAAAAATGTAATGAGAAAGAATAGGCAATTACAATCATTAATTATTGTGTAGGGACGCTGGGGTGACAATTTGACTCTGAGCCAACCCAAAAACAATAACACACGCAGCTCGCTGACGGGAGTCACAGGCAGATTAAATGCACCGCTGCGGAAATGGCACAATGGCATCTCATGGCAAAGGTCAGCTGAAACAAGAAATGAAATGGGGGTCCTCTCTACAATATACAATATGAGAAAGTGATAAAACTGTTTTATTTTATTTCAGCTCATAATTTCCAGATGGCAGCCAAGAGAACCCACAAACACACACAGCCAGGCACGCGCAATAGAGCACAGATTGCTCATTAGACCAGCAGGTCACGCTGGGCCCAGTTTTTGCATGCTGTGACTTAACAACATTTCGGCATAAATCAAACAGTGCATACAACGTTGGACACTCCTAGTTCACAGAAGTGTAAGTTTCTAGGCAGACCAACCGCTGAAGGAAATGTGCAACTGACTGTGATGTCGTCTCAGTCGGTTAAACTGAAACTTTAAAAGTAGCGCTCCATGGTAAAAACTCTAAACATGTAAATTCATATCGCTACAGCATAGTCAAAACATCTGGGCCATTTGCCTGACACCATGAAAGAATTTAATTGTTATCTAACCACAAAACATAATCTCATCCTGAACAGAGCAACATAAGTGGATAAGTGGAAGCTACAGGGCATGTATGGGCATGTAGAGCAGAGGAAGTGGGATAGGGAGAAGTGAAATACTGTCTTTGTGACACTGTGACAACCTCTTTACAACTGCAAATAGCAACCTGTAAACATAATGATATGACATCTATGATAAATGACCATGGGAACTTGACTTAGGTACAGGACAAACACAATTTTCATCTACAAACACTTGGGGAGAGGAGACAGTACCATAACAAGAGCAATTTAGAGCAGTGCTATTTTAGTTTGAGCTAAATTACCTTGGTTGGTACAGTTGGCATGTGTCTCATCACTGTAGTCTCCACAGTCATTGTCGCCGTCGCAGGTCCAGTATTCGGGGATGCAGCGGCCGCTGTTACATTTGAACTGGACACTGGAGCAAGAATGGCTGCAGCCTGCTTCGTCGCTGCTGTCCCCACAGTCATTGTCTGCACGTCATCACACACAAGATTTTTATGGACACGTCTTGGATTGAATTTCAAAGTACAGCTTCTCAGAAGGGGAAGGGGGGAGATGATACTCACCATTGTCACAACGCCAGTTGATATTGATGCAGCGCCCATTGGCACAGGTGAACTGGGTTAGAGGGAAACAGGTTGGATACGCTGTGGAACAAGAGCAAGAGAGGAGTGTTTTTTTCTTTTTTCTTTTTTTTTTCTTCAAGGAATGGCAACAACATGAAAGTCCAGTAAAGACTCACCGCAGGAGTCTGGTTCATCTGAGCGATCTCCACAGTCATCATCAAGGTCGCACGTCCAAGAGATGGGGATGCAGCGCCCACTGGTACAGGGGTATTGGTTGGGCGGGCATGTGCGAGCTGGAAGAGAAGTAAACATTTTTCTACCCATTTTCTACTCTCCCGTCCACTGTTACACACCTAAAACTTGTTAAATTGTCTTAAATTGTCTCAAGAAGTACTTAAATCAATCAATTTGACACAAACAGCTCTCAGAGACTTTTATATGCTTCCTTCAGCTAATACAATTTTAAAGCAGCGTCATCCTCTGGCAGCGGTATTATTCTTCAACTTTTTTGCAAACCTTTTAATATATACGTTTTCAAATTTAATTTCCATCTCTGTATACTCTCTGAACTACGTGCAAGTCAGCTTATATATACCAGAGCAGGTGGTGTTTGATTCATCCTCGTCATTTCCACAGTCATTGTCACCGTCACACAGCCATCGCAGGGGGATACAGCGGTTGTTTTGGCACTTGAATCGCTCAGCTGAGCAGGTGTGCTGGTCTGGGGAAGAAACCGAAAAGAACAGATCAAAAAAAAAAAAAAGTTAGCATTTTCTCATTTACTAAAGCTGTGTTTGATAAACTCTTTGGTCTGCTCATCAGTCCTCCAAGCCTTTACGTTGGTGACTTTAAATGAAGCAAATGAAGAGCATCCAAGACAAACATGACTCTTTGCTTCTTGGTATCGACTCATGAGTCACTGAAACTGCAGCCACGTAAACAGCGCATGGAAGGAGACAAAATCTTGGAAAGTTTAGTTTGCGCTCTGTCAGGTTGCATTAGCTAAGACCCTTAAACACCATTTTGTTTATCTGTGTGTTGCTTTGTAACCATGACAATAAGGCGGCACACTTACAGCAGAGCTCAGCGGCCTCATCGCTGTTGTCCAGACAATCGTTGTCCCCATCACACTTCCAGCGTTCTTGGATGCAGCGGTTGTTCTTGCAGGCAAACTCCCCAGGCTGGCACTGGGGCGGGGGCACGTAGGAGGGGTTGGCTAGAGTGGAGATCAGGGGTAGGAGCAGGAACAGATAGGCCATTGAGACAAGAGGCGAGCATCTGAACAAAAGCGTTTTAGTGCCCAAGTCAGCTTTTGTTAGTCAGCTCTTGAAGTTACAAAAACATTGACGGAGGTTCCTTAGAATTTCTCCACAGGTTTGGACATTTTAGCGTTTAATATAGCTTGCAAATTGAAAGTACAGTGTGGATTTTTTTTCAAACTCATTTCCTGTCCTTACTGATGTTTGGTGAAACTTTATCTACTGGTAAAGCAGCGAGGTACCTCTGCAGGTGACATTATCGCCATCAAGGATCTGATCATCAGCGCAGCCGCAAGATCTACCGTTAGGAATGGCAAGGCACAGACTGCTACAACCACCATTGTTAACTCGACATGCATTGGTTCCTACACAAACACAAACCAGGAGGAGAGGCAAAACTGTCAGATCATACTTTATAGTAATGGGAAAAACGAATGAGTAGAAGGGCATACCTTGCTGCTGGTGTGCATCATACACTCTGATCTCAAATATGGGTGGTCTCTCATTGCGGAGTAAAGTGACCGTCTTAGTGGCTTGGTCCAGTTTGTAGATGCTGCCACCACGATACTCATTCCAAAACATAAACTGTTTGTAGTGGCATAAGCCAAAAGCATGGTTAAGCTCCTGCCCCTCATACACCACCTGTTAAATCAGGAAACAGAGAGGAACGCCATCTCAAATTCTGGTAGGACAAAATTGTAATCAAACAACAAACATGGCATAGCCTCTGAACATCACCAACCTTTCGCTCTGTGGTGTTTAGGTAAACCAGCTCAATGCGGTCATAGTAAGCATCCACCCAGTACAGGATTCCCTGGGGAATGTCCAGACTCAGGCCGTTGGGCCACAGAACTGTTTTGCTCGTGAGGAACACTTGGTGATGCGAACCATCCATCCAAGCTTTCTTGATCTTACCCCTGTTGCTCTCTGTGGGATCTTCCTCCCAGTCAGTCCAGTACATCCATCTGGGAGACAAGAAGAGGTATTACCACATTCAAAAGCTAAGACATCTCTAGAGCTGAACTGGAGAACTTAAGCCCTCTTAAATATAGCTTTATGCTGTGATGCTCTGTGATGAAACATCCCACAGCAAAACAAGAGGGAGTATTCAAAAAAAAAAAAAGTTGCCAGCTCCCACACACATAAATGTGACCAGCAAGTTAAACAAAAATCTACAGTGCAAGCAGCCCACACAGCTGCAAGTCACTCAAACTGTATTCTCTCTCTGCTGCTGCTGCATCCAAACATTTATGAGGAAAATGATATTCATTAAATTAACAAAACCCTTCCCGGTCGAGAGTCTCACCCATGCTGGGGGTCCACAACAATAGCTCTGGGGTGGCTCATCTTTCCTTCAATGAGGGTCTTGCGGGTTTGTGAAGCCTTCTCCAGCCTGGCAACACTGATAGTCTTTTTAGGCCCATCATCTGTCCAGTAGAGATTATTTCCCATCCAGTCTACTGCTAGCCCCTCTACAGTGTGGATACCTGAAATAAGCAAAAATAGCCAGTGTGAAAAGGAGCTACTGGCTGGTCAGTCTGGCAGAATCGAGAGAATTTGATCTGGAATAACCTGACTGAATTATTTTCAACCCTAAATTCTTTTTAGTAGCCTTACCGTCCTTTAGTATGATGTCTCTATCTGTGCCATCTATCTTCTGCCGACCAATGATGTAACTGGTGGCATCAGCAAAGTATATGAATTCACTGGCGGCATGGAAATCCAAAGCTCGGGGGTTCATTAGGTTCTCGATTGGAATCATGTACTCATCGGGCACTTTAGCATTCATGTCCATGCCCCTGATGACTCCAGGACGACCCTTGCCGTACACCAAGAACAACTCGTGGTCTGGTTCTGCAGACAAGCATTGTAGGTGATTATTCTGTCATGGATTTTGACCACTACTGCTTCACTGCCATCATCGAGCATCAAAGCCACAACACATGGGAAGTTGTCAAATGGATTTTTTTTTTTTTACTCACTCTTGCAGGATTTGCCATCGCTGCCGAGGCTGAAGCCGGAGCGACAGCGGCAGGTACGAGTCTTGTGGCTGTTGCTCAGCAGACATATGTCGGAGCAACCTCCAGCCTTCCCAAACTGATCCAAAGCACACGCATGACTGCGCACTGAGCAGGGAAACAAGGGTACAGAAACAACAGTCATGTAACGATTCATATTCAAATAAATTTGACTTGTAGCAGCTGTTAAATGTGTGGACGTGGATTAGAATGAAGCATTAAGCCACGGCGTGCACCTTGAGGTTGGCGTCTCTGATGGTACACGTGCAGTGCGGCTCCCCGGTCTAACCGGGTCACCACCTGGAAGTCGGAGCTGTTGAAGCGGTTTACTCGAATCACAGTCGTTTTGGAGTTAAGGTTGCCTTCATCTGAGTTTGTAGCATAGAGATAGTTCTCAAACACAGTCAGACCATACAGATGCTCGATCTGAAATAAGTTTAAGAAGGAAAACATGGAGAAAAACAAATAAGGTTGCATGTTAGATGGAGTATCTTCACATTTTTGGCAAAAGGGTTTGCTCATGGGTTGTGGTCATAATTTTATCTCGAACACTGCCCTACAAATCCAGCTTAAATTAACTTGTCTATCAAATAATTTATCAGTATCAATTCTGAGTTTTAAAAATGTGGAGAAATCTCTGGAAGGCAGAGAAAACTAGAGAAAAACAGAGAGCGATGAAGAGCAAGTGTCTGAGTAAACTTGGCACAGGACAGCACAATGGCTCCACATCTGCTGTTAAGCAGAGAGGGGGTCTTACTTTTATAAGGGTCTGTTCTGTGCAGCTCTCCTTTAGTGTCAGAAAGATGTATGGCCTGAGATCATATTACCTCCCTCCACCTCACACACAAATACACGCCACCATCACAGTCCTGATTTCATTAAGATCATTACTCCCCTATAAGTTTGAGCCAAGCTCTACAAGGGCTAGACTAATACATTTGGCGAGGCAATAGCCAGGAAAATCACACACTCTTTAAGTAATATCAATCAAGGCAATAAAAAGGACTTATCCCCAGGAGAGGCATACACTCTTTGCCTAGATACGCAGGAGACAACTGGAAAAGCGCTTCGTCTCCAAACATAAGATTAAATCAGAGAAGATACAGAAATGGAAAACAGATGTTTTCACTGATGGGATGAATAGCATGTAGGGGCTCTCACCCATTGTTTGATAAAGTTCAACATTTTAAAATATATCTATAGGCCATTATTACTGACTGTATTTGGATGTGATTAGGCGCACTTAAGGTTACACTGATCCAACCAGGAAATCCTCACCATCAGACCCTGGATGATAGTGTGCCGATTCTTGCCCTCGTAGTCCACCACTTCAATGTAATCCAGGTAGGCGTCAGCCCAGTACACCAACCGGTTCACCAGATCCAGAGTGATACCATGTGGGAAGACAATTTTGGTGTCTACCAGCTTAGTGCGGTTTTGCCCATCCATGTCACAGCGCTCCACCCTCGGCGTAGACCCGTAGTCTGTGAAGAACACTTTACTGTAGCAGGAAGACGGGAGCGACAGGAAGATGGAAATTATTGAGGGTTTCACAGAAAAGGAAATGCACTAGATGAATTTAGTTGACTACAACTGAGAAAACTATATTTGACACTGAAATTAAGTAAAATTATTTAAAGATGTTTGAAAGAAGAAAAAAAAAAAGAGAAATGATACTTTAAAAAGGAACTGAGTGTCAGTATCAGGAAACTGAAACAACAAACATGGAAGTATTTATGTCGGAAAGACGAATCCTGTCTAAGTCTCCGTCTTAAGAGAGTGATTTGATTTTCGCGTGCCTGCTTGGTCAGCATGATGCCTGATCATAAGACAGCATTTTCCTCTTAAGCAGTGCTAAAACAGCACTGAGGGCTGCTAAGTCAAGAGGCCCGGAGGCAAATACAGACCCCATCGCTGGATCGAGGGCAATGCCTTTAGGGTTGTACAGCTCTTGGTCCAGCAGGGTCACACAAGTCTTGCCATTCTTGTTGCAGACAAACACACGGTCGTCCACGTCATCCACAAAGTAGAAGTTTCCAGTCAGCCAGTCTATAGCCATCTGCTCCACATCTGATGGAGGCAGGGGAGAAAAAGGGAAAGGAGAGCACAAAATAGAACCATTAAAAAAAAAGAAAAGAAAAAAGAAAAACACAGGGTCGTGGGAGTACAGTCATATAACTCTTACTCATATACCAGAATAAGTCCATGAGTGCCCACTATCTTGATACACAAAATAGTAGCATTGAATTAATGTTGGGTATTGTGTAATCTTCCAGGTTGTCCATAAAGGATTAAGGAATGCAGAGCACGGCTAAAGACAAGAATTACAAAAAGTGATTTTTAAAGAGTGAGTGGTGAAGTCCTGCACTTTAAACTTTCTAAACTCTTGACAGTGAACTTGAGAAGTAAGACAGAGGCTAACAGAGGCTTTGCTCCTGGATGAATCTGCAGACATGCTCTTGAATAACTTTTTCCCCCCAATTTCAAGTACACCATAAGGCTGTTAAAATTTTACTAGTGAAAAGGGGTTCTTGGTTGACAGCAGAGATAAATTGTAAATAATTTCTGACTGACCAACTAATAGGAATTTTCAAGTAAAAATCAAAAACCTTATCTCCGTTTGGGTTTTTTTTTTTTATGTTTTTCTGTTTGTTTTACACATAGAAACGAGAAATAAAATGACTGCTGACGAGTCAAACAGATCCAAGAGCAGGTAAAACATGTTAAACTTCATTCTTTCTCACAGAAACTTTTTAGGGATTAATGCTAACACGGGCTAAAGTAATCTGAAACTCTTGCAACATCTCTAACGAAGGATGTCAAAATATTGTATTATTAATATTATATATATTATAAATATTATCCCTTTAAGTCAGTCTAAAGAGAGAGGAGCTTTGCAGATGGAGACTGCGAATTTCTGGTCGGAAGAGATGATTGTTTTAAAGGTTTCCACCTTATTTCATTTAAAAGCAGATCACTGCACGTACACACACGCGCACACACACACGCACGCACGTGCACGCGCGCACGCGAATCACATAAACTCACTAATCAGACAGAAGATCAATGTGACCACAGTTGTATTTGTTTACATATGCTCCCATTAATCATCAAGCGTGTTAACCTAAGGTGTGTCTTTCCAATCCTCTGTTGAAATCTTCATCTCTTCTTTTAGATTATAATGTAAACTCTAATAGCTCTGTCACACTAGAGCAAAAGTAGGGCGACAAACATCTTGCAACTAGGGGAAGGAATAAAAATCAAATAAAAAATTAATAAACAAACAAATTGGTGGATGCTTGGTGATAGTGTTAAGCTTCTTTTTTTTTGCAATCAGCAACCGATTGCAAATAGCTGTAGTGACCGGCTGGTTGCCCACAGGCTGAGCATGCAATACCCTCACCCTCCTCTAGGCGACCCTTCTCAATCACAAGGCGATTGCACCTGGTCACCAGGTGGGAGTGAACTTTTTTCTGAACAATCACAGGATGACTCAGATCAACTGCAATCACTTGCAGACAGACTGGCAAAGGTTTGCAAATAACTGCTGTCCATGCAAACAGTTTGTCAACATGTTGCAATTAGTCAGAGTCTGCCTGTGCCGATGAACGCAACTCGTCTGACGCATCTCTTTTGGAATAGAGGACTTGAATCAACTGGTTGCTAGCTGGTTAAATTCTTGTTATATTCTTATAAATCAAAGCAAGGTTGCTGTGCACCTAAATCATTTTGCAATTAAATCATCATCCTGCAGCAACTATATTGCTATTTGTTTATTTCTGAATTTCTGTTTCAAATCTATGAGGTAACTACTCTGCAAGTAGTTAATGCGACTTTCTTTTGATATAGAAGTCAACAGATTTGCAACAGACTACAACAGATTTGTGATTTTTGCCAATTTAATCACAGTTAATCGCCATATTATCAAAAACAGATTGCATGTAATTGCCAACTTGACCCCATTCAATCTCCTTGGACTCCAACCATAGTTTTTTGGTTGGAGACTGCAGCGTGATCAAAACAAAAGGGAAAAATCAAAATCAAAAGGGACAACTTTAAGTTGGGGTTCATGCAATAACACAACTGCAAGTGAGCCAGCAACCTTTCCCAAAGCTTTGACCATTACAGAAATGCCTGCACTGGAACCTCCAGAAATGCTACTAAACCTACACAGAGCTTCAAATTGCGACGCCTATATGGGATTTGAAGTTTGTTGCAACAATCTAAATACATGAGCTACAAAAGGGTAAAAAAAAAAAAAAGTCTAGCCAAAAGAACCTAAGCAAGTAGCAACAGTCCAGGATGTTTCATAAACACGGGGACCAGGATTTTGACAAAGGAAAAAAGTTTCTCATGAAGTTAAAAGGGATAGCGATATTCCCATTGGTATCTATTCTAAAACCTAACTCCTCTAAAGAAGTCCAGCTGGAAGCCTGCCTCCACAAGGCATTGATTAGATTCATACACCGAGTAGAGAGACAGTTGTGCAACCCAGTGACTGCTGCGTTGTGTAACAACCTACGGAGCCCCTTATCCACAGAGCCAGGCAGTCTGTTGACGTCTCCACTGATGCAGCTTCTGGTAAATGGAAAGTTTGCTGGGAAACTGAATGAACCCACCTCTTTCTTCTCATCTAACCACTCTACCCTCACAAGCCCCCTTTTCTATTCCTGCCTGTAGCACCTACAGTTTCAACTATTCTGAGGAAAGGTTTAAAAAAAAAAAAAATACAAAATTTACATACAAAGCCACTGCCTTAGCAATTCTTCAAACTAGACAAAAGAATGCCTATATTTACATGTTAGTGCAAAGCAGGAAAGATCATAATTTTTCAGCTTCCATAATCCTCTGTGTCAAGAAGATCCTATTAATCTGCACAAAAATGTCGCTGACCTCTCAGGAGTAGAGTTTTGGAGTACTGCAATTCTGCTTTTCTACCGAGACCTGACATTTGAACTCTATTTAAGAGGCAGCAATTCCTGACAGTTATATGATGGCAAATTTCCCACTGGAACAAGTAAAAAGGAGATGTAATTGCCTAGATAGGAAGATGTGATGAAAGACAAAAACCTTACATGAAACCTTCTGAAAAAGACCCCCAAACAGCAGAAATTAGAAGGAGAGAGGAAGACAGAACAACGGAAAGACAGACGTGGGGAGACTTGCTGGTCCCTGCTGTGGAGTTCCACTCAGGGGGTGGGGAGGATGGGCTCCCCTTTTATCTTCACAGTTGGAGAATTAAACATGCAGACAGAGCAGGCCACATCTGGAACCTTTGTACACTTATCCGCTCTTCTCTTTCAGGCTCTCAAAAGCTATAAATCACCCAAGTTCATGTGAACCCTGCATTAACCCTACACCTATCCCTAGGTCTGCCCAGCTTACTACTAGAGCACCTGATCCCTGCTTCTACTGAGCAAAACAGACATAAGCACTTTATACACATGAATTCCAGAGTCCAGTGAATCAGGTCCAGATATTGTGTGCAGCTGCCTTTTCACACATGTAGCAGTCAGCAGGAGATTGTCCATGTCAGAGACATACTTTCTACCTGAAATACTATGTTTGGTTTAGGCGAGGTGTTCTCCCTTTGTAGATCGCGCAGGAGGCAGGATACGGCACACAGCAGCGTGCACACTTCCTTACTGTGTGTATACTCTGGACATTGGCCTGCTTTATTAACTCATATGTATATTACACAAACCTTGCACTAGGTACCTGGAACAATAAAATTTGTTTTAGGCCTGGTCTGACACATTCAGGTATTTGGATTCTCACATACAGTTCCACTGGGCAGCATCTGGAAAAGTTCAGAGCTGTGGCAAATATGTTAAAAACAGCTTTAGTGAACACGTTTGGACCAGTTTTATGAGCGTATTTTGAGTTCAAGGAGGTCATATGAGTGCGAGCTTATCTCAAAAGGGTTTTTTTTTTTAATATATATTAAGAAACATCAAAGTAAAAAGCATACAGAGGGAAAACAAACAAATGAATAGACAGAAATGTGTTTAGTGGTAAACAAAAATGGGTGGAAAGTGTAAACCTCACTTCATAAAGCATAATATGTTACTAAGTAATGGCTGCATGAGTCAAAGGTATTTAATGTGTGTGTGTTTGTGTGTGTGTGTGTGTGTGTGTGTGTGTGTGCGTGCGAGCGAGAGAGAGAGAGAGAGACTGTGCTAAAGTGACCTGACTGGACATGATCTGAGATGGCAGAAGGAATGTAAAGGGTGTTCAGGCGGACATAAACCAACAGAAGAATGTATTGATATGAGCACTCACACATACATATACTGCTCCAAGGTTCATCAAATCACTACCTTCTCTCAATTCATCACTCCCCCTTAACTTGACTTCCGTGTTTCTCTCAGGATCACTCACGCAGATCGCCATATTTATCCAAGAGCTGCCAGTGAATTATCATAAAGAAAGTTTAATTATGTTTCATTAACTACCACAATACTGCACTGAAATATAGATATTTGGGGGAGAAATATTGCCAGTACACACAACACAGGTATCTTCAGTATGACATTTGACACTTGCCTAGTAAATCTATCTACAGTGTTTCATCAGGTTGATATATGTTAATATATATGTGTAGTACTTTCAAGATGGGTACTGAACCAAAAAGCCACAACCGAAAGCCAACACAATAAGTGAGAGACAGGCTATGAGGGACTCTCATGACTCAATCGATGGAAAAATCCCAGTTTCTGAAGCTCCTAACCTCTGCTCCAGCTGTCAACAGTGACGGCAGTTACACAAGCGTCATTTGAAGTGGATATGAGCCAAGGCACTTCCAATCATGCCACAGGTTTTCGTGTCCCACATTTCGGGGTCTGCACACCCGGATCTTCCACTTGTTTTCTTCACGTCTGCTGTTCCCCGCCTGGGGCAAGGTTCTCAAGGGAAAGCTTCCCACATGCATGTATGTGTTAACACACATCCAAACCACGCCCTTGCTTTTTGTGTTTTGTCTGCAATTCTGCCCCCATTCTTAGAGAGTATCGGCTCTGTCAGCCAGGCGAATAAAAACAGACCTTGGCAGACTTGTTATCACAGATAATTCATTTCAGTATTATATGACTAAGTCTCGCAACAGGATGTAATCACATACTGTGCATGTTCATTTGTGTGCGTCTGTTTGTTACTCAGGAGATGAGAGCCTGTGCGTTAGGACGATGCATAATGAAGACGCCGCTTCCACAAAACAGATGCGCCGTCTGTCCACCACACCTCAGAGGACAAAATGTACAGTCCTGGAAAAAGACTTAGAAAAGGCAGAGAGCACTTTTTCTGGTAAAACCTAATGCCAAATGCCATCACGGAAGAGACCAATGTCTGATCATACTAGCATGTGTCAAACAAAAGCAGCAGAAAAATACATTTCCAGGCTTCTGAAAAGCCCAGAACAGTCAGTACATGAATCAAACTCCATGGTAGGTTACTTTTACCTGTCAAGAAGTATGCAAATTAATAATTGAAGACGTGCTGGCAGCCTTGTGTGGATTATATAACCAAGTCTGCTACACACATATTGCTTCTATGGGATAAATGTCAGAGTGCTGCTGTTTTTAAAAAAAAAAAAAAAACTTTTAAAAATTAAAGTTGGACTCAGTGTTTCTTCTTGGCACTTTCAAGTTGGTCTGAGCAGCTTTTGGGAGACGAGGGAGTACTGCATCACAGCTTAGAGTAGTTTGAGCTAGCAAGCCCACAGCTGACCAGTTGAATCCTGAGGCAGAGTATTTAAATTTCACACACAGTGCTGGTTTAGTGCTCTTACGCAAGGCATTTATTAGTTAGTAAACTTCTACTCACGGTGCAAGCTAAGAGAGATGTTGATGGTGCGGATGTTACTGACAGCTTTCAGGTCTTGGATGCTGGCACATTTTAGCTGGGTGGCAGCAGGGGTATCGCCCACATCTATCCAGCAGACAGTCTCCTCAGCATAGTTGAAGTCCATAGCCATGGTCTGCTTGGTGGGGATGGAAGGAAGCCGGGATGAGGAGCCACTTAGGGAGGTGCATCGGATGTCATGGAGGTTGGCGATCAAGAGAACAGGCAGACGATCCACTGGCTCTGGGTAAAGTGAACAGATTTTAAAAAGGAGGAGGACAGAAGTCATGAAGGTTATCAAAAGTGAACAAGCTTCTATTAAAAATAATAATCCAACAGCAAAATGTATCTTCCTGGTTCAGTACAAACCATAATCTTTGGGCTCTGTTAAATGTTTTTTCCTCACCATTTTTGGCTTTGCAGGAGCGGTTGTCTGGCTGCAGCAGGTAGCCCTCCACACAGCTGCAGGTGTAGCTGCCATCAGTGTTTGTGCACGTCTGACTGCATGTCCCATACACACCGCACTCATTGAAATCTACCAGGAGAAGGGCAAAAGTGCCTTAACGAACACCGCAAATGATGACACTTTAAGACAGTGTTCTGCTCTCTTCTCTTCCGACGGCTGGTTTAATCTCCTCTACATGCTGTCCCATGCAGTCAGCAAGCAGAAAGTCAGAGTAACCAGATGGTTACTTTTAGTTTTTCTTTGGCCAAACTAAAATGAATATGCCAAATCACCACCCACCTTTACATTTCTTTCCATCTGCAGCGACCTCGTAACCATCTCTACAGTAGCAACGAGGCCCATCATGAGTCACTGCACAGCCAATCTCGCACCCATGGGAGGCACAGTCTGGTGCTTTTGCTAAACCAGAGAAAACAGAGCAACATAGAGCATGTTAAATACTGCCGAAACATGAACACTATCAAGGATAGCGGGGATGATCCCAGTGCAATCTTGCTATCATGTCAAATCCTATCTGATCTTACAGGATTGCAGGACTGTGAGTGCAAGTGCATGTGTGCAAAAAAAAGAGTGTGGGTAAGTGTGTGTGTGTGTTTTCATCTCTGCATGTGACAGATGGAGTGATTTGAATGTGCACACATTAGAGAGTTTCTTCTTCTCCAGCCCCAGAGGGAACTCAAGGACACATCCTTTTGGCACAAAATGAAAGAGGGGAATCCACACATCTTCTCATCATGGTCTCTGTAGAGTGTGCAAGAGCATGCAGATGTGTATGTCCAAGGAAAGGAGATAAATGGGGTTGGGAGTCTGTTATAGATTCAAATTATAATGTATCAGTGAGCAGCACTGATCTAACTGTAGAAAATAAAAGATATTTCAGAAAACTTTATAGAACAGGCATCAATCAATGGCTGATCTTCACAACATGTTTGTAAAACTGTATAATGGCACAAGGACCTCTTTAAAAGACTTGGAAATGCTCATTTCAACTCCACCAATCTACGGTCAGGCAGATGGTGACATAATGGAAAGTCAAGAGCATTGTCACCTTCCTCTGGAGAGGTCGAGAACTATTGATCAGACCACTCACAAAAGACATGTAATAGAGCGCAAAGGTTACAAAAGGGGAATTTCTAAGTAACTAAAAGGCATTTTTCACATTGTCACGTGATATTGTTCATGTATCCAAAAATCAGGAACAAAAAAATTAATAAATAAATAAAACAGTGCCGAGCATGACACAGCCAAACCAGGATGCTGCTAAAACAATTACAGAGTTCACATAAAGACATTAATTAATTAAAACCATCAGCACCGTGCAGATGGTTCATTATTTCACAGAGTACTAAATACATTTAAAACAGCGTGTACTATGTTGTCATTGAAACAGCTTGGAATGGTATTTCACTGTCTTTGTGACTTTTTCTTCATTCAGTGAGCATATCAAACACGTTAGCCACTCACAATACACGTGTGAACAAACCTGATTTATGTTCCAAAGCAATGTACACAGTGAATCAGGTGCAATGCTCGGGTGACATAACCATATTTAAAAAGTGGTTGCAAAATAACCAGATTAACAGATCAATCCTAAAACTGTAAAGACTGATTAATAGCTAGATGAGAATCAATATCAACATGTTAGCCTGTACTATTTAAGCAATATCTGAATAGCGGACATTCAGGATCTGAATGTGAGGACAGAGACCACAGAAAAATTCATGAGCAACTGAGTCTCATCTTAATTTATTAATTAAGTCTAAACAAACAACAAAACCATAAGTGAAAAAGAAAGAAAAAAGAAAAAGGAGGCTTCCACCAGTACAGCGATATTTACCTCAGCATCAAAAACAGATATGTGTACTGCAGCTAGTCATAGCATGGCTGTGAAGAGCAGAGACTGGACCAATTGAAGGGCCCTTATTATATAAAGCCTGTGGCACTCTAGGCTATAATGACTCTTTTGTTGTGGCCCTACTGAAAGGAAGAGTCTCCCAGCAAACATTGTGGCCCATATCGAATGCATTCAGCAAAGCTCACACTGTGAAACACCACAGGCAAGGAGAGAGCTAAAATACCCACCATCTTTATCTCAGTCCAGGTTCATGTGGTCCATTTTGCAACCTTCTAGTCTGCTGTAACATTATACTTAAATAGCATATTATAAAATTCTTCAATTAGCAAATATCAGTATTTTTAACCAAAATATGTAATTTATTCTATTAAGATCCTATGGTTTTCATACTTTTGACTGTTGAAGATTGGTTAAAGTATGAGTTGGATTTAAATTTGGTTGTAATAGCACTGAATGGAGAGATACAAAGAAGAAATAATACAGGATGTTCACCTTTGTGTGAGTCCAAAAAGATTCTGGAAAGTCAACATAGAAAACATGCTTGAGCCAAACTCAGAGGAGAACAGATGCATGGAGAAAGAAGTAAAGAAACGTGTTATGGGAAAAGTAAAAAAAAGAGAGAGAGAGAGGAAGGCTGGGCAAACAGAGGTGTAAACGAGTGCATAAAGGACTTAAGGAAGAGAAGTTAGAACGTTCCAGCCCTAAGCAAACAAGCAACTGCTGCGAAGCAAACAAATCACAGTGTGACACACTGGAGGCCTTCAGCCCTAAATCAGCATGCCAGAGTCATTGATCCTGTTACTGCATGGATGGCAACCCTCAATTTCACTCATCTATAGCCCTTTATGGGGAAGCAGTGAGTATGAAGCCATCTGCTGTGTGGACCAATAGACTGAAGAATCTGTAAACCACAAATATGGTTTTGATGTCATAACACTCAGGCAAACACTTGATCGGACATCATCGACTCAGCGCTGCAGAGTGAAAATAAGCTTGTTTGGTAATGACAGCAGAAGTTACAGTTTGATTTCCCTCAGGCTTCAGCAAAACCCCACCAATGTGTGTATTCTGACAATCTGTGCCAAACTAGGGCCTACATTCATCTTACTACAGAAGACACACACACACACACACACACACACACACACACAAAGAGAGCAAATGGTTTTATTAGCACAACGCAATAGCATGAACATGCAATAATTGGAGAGAGGCCAGAGATGAAAAGGAGGAAGGAACTGTCCTCAAACTCACAGCCAGTCCATGAGGAAATTTATGAAAGTTGGCATTTTCCTCTAAAACCCAATCATGATGCTGACAGGCCGGCTGCAGCAGTAACAAAGTCTGAATGAGGCAAACACTATTTGGTGTTAAGGTCACACAGTTATAAAGTACAAAAAAAAAAAAATTTAAC
>VUQJ01037653.1:4589-16980 GCA_015108635.1 Andinoacara biseriatus
TTTTTTTTTTTTTTTTTTCCCCCCCCCCCCCCCCCCGGTGTTTCTTCTTCCTCATGACAAACATGTGCAAATTGCATAAGTGAGCCAGCAGCAGAACCAGCCGAAGTCAGAAGAAGCTCAGCAGCATGGTCTGGGGATTAGTCAGACTTCTGCATACACTGAGGATGTATGAAAGCCTAACAGGTTTACAGGTTGTGTAACTGATGATTGAGATTAAATGGCAGCTTTTATCTAACCACAGTCTAAATACCTGAAAGCCATCTGCCTCAGGTGCACATGCATTACATCACTGTCCTCATCGCTCAACTTTTATCTCTGTCTGCATGTAAACTCAGAGTTCGCAAAGCAAACTATTTCTGAATTTCTGTTCGCTAAAAAAAGAACAAAAGAAAGAAAGAAAGAAAGACTTTGCATAGCTGCATCTTAACACTGCAGGGTATTTATTTATATTTATTTTTGACTCTTTTTGTCTGAGAATTTTTTGTGGATTTGTAATTTTTGCTATTAACTTCAGCTTATATGCAGCAAAGTTTTCACACAATGCATGTTTATGGCTCCATTGTGATCATCTTGTGATCATGTGACCTGTTATTTTATTAGATCTATAAAGGCGTGATGATAGATTGAGGGCACGGGGCTCTTGCCAAGTGCCAACAGCATTTAATCTGGACATGAGTTTATCCTCTCCCTTATTGTCTAAAATGTGATTAACTTCTTTGATTTAAAGGTAGTACAAAGGAGTCTGTTTTATATTCAGTGACATCAATTTAGTTTTAAATGCCAGATTTTGGCAGTGTGAAATAGGTCAGCTCTTAACACAATCCTTAAAGGAAAACACAGTGTCTGTGAAGCAAGTCTCATGTTTTAATTCCTGCCTCTGTTCGTACTGTAATCGTTACTTCTGCTTTGTTTATTTGCAGCACCAACTATATGAGCACCGGGGTCTGTAATTTTAACCTAAACAGCATCCTCTTAGAGCCTGTTGAACATTTAACACCACAAGGAGTCAAAAAATGTTTTCTTTATTCCAGTCCTTCCTTTTTCTAAACCTCTTGTTTTTCACCATCTCTCTTCCCGTTTCATATTCCGTCTTTTCCCCTGGAATGCTTTTGTGTCAGGAATGCTGTAAACACCAGCTTTACCGCCAAGCATACGAGTCCCTGCTATAATAACTTAAAGAACGTTTTTTGAAAATGCTGCATGAATCACGAATACTTGGAGGATCACAGAGAAATAAATTTCTAAATTTATGCCGATATAAAGATACGATTAAACCAAGAGCGAAACATGGACAATAAATTAGATGGTGGCAAGTGAACTGATTGCAATTTTTTTTATGTCACAGTTTGTACATTAAATCTCTCAGAGCTGCACAACAATCAGATGCTGACGCAACAGGCCACAGGACACAAGTTAGAGTGTAAATGTTTTTAAAGTACAGGGTGTGAGAAAATGCTTAACAGCAAGTGAAGAAGTACAGAAAACAAGAGGCCAAATTCTGCTTATCGGAAATTTTGCTGCAAGGTACAAAGGTGTTATAGTTAAAGAGGTACCTATTTCTCTATTTTCCCCTCTGCTGTGAGGACAACCTTGTGACACGTTGGCACACTAAATAATCGCACAGTGATTTGTGGGCTGTAATCTTAGGTGTTACCTTTAGCTCTGAAATGAGAGTATAAGTATTGGTAAGAAGCTTTGCTCTTACTTTCCCTCATCACAGTTGCACGCTCATGCTGCAAACATTACGTTAGCTGTGACATAAGTTTCATGATATTCATCCATCTTTACCGGCAACTGTTGCTCTCATTTGCAATTAGAGTCCTGCTGATCTCGTGCCTACATATGAACATAGATCATACGCACCAAATTCGACAAAAATGTCAGTCCTCAAGACTATAGGTTGTTTTCAAAATTCAAAAAAATTGAAAAATTTCATGTGTTTGTAAAACATCTCAACAAAAAGCTAAGCAGAGAATTACATTTGCTATTAATGAATTAGAAACAGGATTATGAGACTGAGACGTGTTGAGATGGGGCTTCGCTAAGCTGCCACCACAGCGTGTGCTATTCTGTGAATGTTTTGTTTTTCGGATTGTCTGATCTGTCTGTTTGGTTATGTGTTTGGACATAACAGAGGCTCGTCCTGCTTCTTTTGTGCCTTTTTAAGATGATTATTTGCTGCTTTAAACCAGAACAGTCTGAGTCAATTTGAACTTTTAGAAATGGTTTCCGAAGAATGTAAAGTTACAGCAGGAATGTTCTGGGTTCCCATTTAGAATAAACTTTTTATATTTAATATTTTTAGATTTAAATGTGTTTTTATTGATGCAAAAGAGGAAGTTTACAGGGTTCAGCCCAAACCTGTGTGATCCTCGAGAGTTTGTTGTATTTTTGTGTGTTTGTTGTGCTGTTTTTTTCCCCCCACAGTCAACCAAACTGTAACATTCATGCAATTTTTGGCAGATTTCTCTTTAGAGGAACAAAGTCACTTACTGAAATGTCAAGCTTCATATAAATCATACTTTCTTTGTTTTGTTTGATAATTGCTATGGTGCTGTAATGAATAAATCCGCATGTCAGAAGTATTTCAATTTTGGTTAAACATCAAACATAAAGCAACATTTCTGTGCTTGAGCCGTTCTGCAATTGTGGGCTCTTTTTTCTTTTTCTTATTTGTGACTAAATGTTTGATGTGTTTTTCTGTATTTTACATTTTATTGTTAGGTTTTAGTGTTTGAAATTTAATGACAATTATAAAAGCAGTTGCTTACAGAGAATACCTATTTTATTTAATATGGCTGCAGTAACTGGTGACTTGTTACTTCATGAAAAAAATGCACACCTGCAACAGGAGTACCCTTGTAGTATTTTTTTTAACTTTCTAATGCCATGTGAGTTTTACAAACTATGAACATTAGTTTCTTTTAACTTATTTTTCAGATTTTTTTTTAAATGGCAATTTCAGTGTTTTCAAAGTAACTCTAAGATTTAAAAAAAAGCACAATTCTGATTTTAGTGTCTTCAAATGCCAAAAAGGTTCATGATTCATTAACAAGTAGGAGTTGTGTCCCTCATGTGGTGAACCTTCCAAAGTGCAGCCAGTTATTCTCTGATCCTCTACTGCTCACACAGGCTGTTTGCAGCCTACCTGGTTAAATTGTGAGTATTAACCAAACTGATATGATTCCACACACACAGCAGGTGTAGGTAATATTTCACAACAGAAAACGTACAAAGAGCAAAGTGGTTACAAGGATTCTCTAAACGAGGCTCAAAATACAAGAAAGGGTGACGTGGGTCAATGATGCAGCGCACGTGTGCGTGCACACACACACACACACCCCTGTCACCAAGTGACACGTAATTCAACAGCCGTGCTTCAAACTTATCAAGAGCACCTGGCTGATTCCCATAAAGCTTCCAATCACGACCCAGAGAAGTCACAGTCACCACAGCAGGCTGCTGACCATCAGAGACAGAGCAGAGGTGACAAGGCCGCTACAGGTTCTTCTGCACTTTCCTTGGTTTGCTCTTTGATTACTCGCCTCTGTGTAAGTTGAATCCATTGAAAAACATGCTGACCACCCTGTTTCTCTGCCTCCTGGTGTCGTCTGTAATTGCTACTGAAAAAGGTAAATTCTTTAATTAATATTTTATCTGTTGTCACTGCTCTAAATATGAAACATTGTAATGTGAATTTCTTGCTCCCATGTTCATAACAGTGTTGTAGTTCTAGTGACATCCTGTACAGTTTCAGCAACTATTTCACAACAATTGGTTCAAACTTAAATATGATTAATGAATGGCTTGCTCATTTCTAAAAATATACTCATGTCCCTAGAGGACAGTCCAGATCATTTTGGTGATTTCCTGACTTTGCCTGTTGTTCAGTAAAGGGATTTTTAATTGTAACAGGGAGTGAAAGCCTTCCATAGCGTGAAAGTCAGGAAAACTGGGATTTTCACAAAATAATATACATATATTTAAAAATATATGAAAACCGTTGGGCAGCTTCTCCAGAATTATTATATTATTATCATGCCATCTTCTTGGTCATCCAGGCCCTAACCAAGACACTGTTGAAAAGACACTGTTGAAAAGACAAAGGGATCATTTTGATTATACATACATACAGTACCAGTCAAAAGTTTGGACCACAAGTTTCCACTTTTTTAACTGTAATTTGAAAGGTGTTCCCAGAGGTGCTGAGCACTTTTTGGCTGCTTTGCCTTCACTCTGCGGTCCAACTCTTCCCAAACCATCTCAATTTAGTTTAGATCAGGTGATTGTGGAGGCCAGGTCATCTGACACAACACTCCATCTCCCTCTTTCTTGGTCAAATAGCCCTCACACAGCCTGGAGGTGTGTTTGGGGTCATTGTCCTGTTGAAAAAACAAATGATGGTCCCACTAAGCACAAACCAGATGGGATGGCATGTTGCTGCAGAATGCTGTGGTAGCCAAGCTGGTGAAGCGTGCCTTGGATTTTGAATAAATCACCAACAGGGTCACCTGCAAAACACCCCCATACATCACACTTCCTCCTCCATACTTCACAGTAGAAACTACACATGTAGGAACCATCCGCTCACCTTTTCTGCGTCTTACAAAGACATGGTGCTTGGAGCCAAAAATCTCCAGTTTGGACTCATCAGACCAAAGGACAGATTTCCACTGGTCTAATGTCCATTCCTTCTGTTCTTTGGCCCAAGCCATTCTCTTCCTCTTGTTGTTCTTCCTTAGAAGTTGCTTCTTTGTAGCAATTTGGCCAAAAGGTCCACATTACTCAAATAGGGCTATTCACTGTATACCAGCTCCACCTCTTCATGACACAGCTGATGGTCTCAAACACATTAAGAGGGCAAGAAATTGAAGAGATTAACTCTTGACAGGCAGCAGTTAACTGAAACCTATTCCCGGTGACAACCTCATAAAGCTGAATTACAGTTTTTCCTTATATACCTGCTAAAATTCAGCCCAAAGCAAAATCAGTTCCCATGACTCCCTTTAAGTGCCTCAGTTCTTATTGAGCCTAACACAGGGTTTCCTGTTTCTGATTTTAAAGGTTGGTGGCCTAACTAAGAGATGGAAATAAATCCAAGACTTTCATTCTATCAGTGACAAAATTTGGCACTTATGTGCTATTTGGACAGTTAGCAGGTTAAAGGTCAATCACTATGGCCTTATATTTATATAGTTATTGAATAAGTGACAACAGAAATTCAGAGGATAATTCCTACTAGTGATTCCCTTTTGTAAAGACACCAGCCTGTAAAACTTTTGCTATTTAGAACATTTTCACACTAAAATAAGGACTTTATGGTGTACATGATAAGCACTGACATCCTGTATACTGCATATGTGTGTGTGTCACTAATAGGACAGGAGCAGGATTCGGCATTGTCAGTGTGAGCATTAAAACTTGGTGATTGGCGGCTGTAGACTTTTTCACTGAGACACTGAAAAAGGAAGTACAATCTCTGCACAGTTGTGTGTATAGCATAGACTGTCTCCTCTCTTTCCTCACCAGACAGCGCCCTTCCCATGCTGAACAACACCAAAGATGTTGAAGCTTTCATCGATTCTGCCGAAGTGGTGGTCATCGGATTCCTGGAGGTCAGACACGAAAATCGCATGAGAATTAAAAAAAAAAAAAAGTCTCAGTCACAGGTTCAGATAAGTTTCTGAACATTTTTTTTTTTTTGGAAAGGCCCACAGTAGCTGTTTTATGGCTTAGCTTATTATGTTAACATGCATGTGGAAAACCAGACACAATCAGACAAAGTAGCTAAGAGCGAGACTATGAGGTCTCCAGAAATACAGCATTTGTTTGCACCCTGGCCTCGGTGATGCTGCTGTCACGAATGCATTTCGAAAAAGGATATGTTTCCTGTGGCCACACCTTTGGCAGCGCTGGTGCTGTGAGGACAGAGGGTGGCTGGCTGTCCCACAGTGGCGAGCTCTTTGGCCAGACTCTGTGTGCGGGGGAAGATGGCAGACTTGACAGGAAATACATACGTATCTGAAGATTTGTGGGATTGGCTCCATTGCTCCTCTCATAAACAAGTGGAGAGACAAGGCGAAGGTTCATGAGAGGAGAGTGGAAGAGAGAGACGGAGAGCACATAAGGATAGTTCAAAGTTGGACCGTGATGCTGAAGGCAATAAGAGACAAAAATATTGGTGCTGTGACTCACCGAGAATGAACACATATTACAGGCTGCAAAATGAGAAAACGGATTGCCAGAGCTCATGCAACAGACTCTCAGAAATAGACATGATTCACCTTCCTTTGAGTCAGCCTCATCTGTCTTTTCTCCCTGGCAGCTGCACTTTCCAAATTGTTGAGAGTTTCTAGTGTCCCCCTGCAGACTCTGGTGTTCTCGCTCAAATTTTACATAAGACAAAACAAATTGTAATAAACTAATAATGGGGGTAGGTTATGGCAGGTTATGATAGGTTATGCGAGATGTTTGAAACTGTGTCCTTCTTTGTTCCAGGGAGAGGAAAGTCATGGCTATAAGGAATTTATAGAGGCTGCAAAGCGAGTCAGCTCTGTCCCTGCAGCCATTTGTGCCGTGAAGGAGGTGTGGGCTGAATACAGCCTCTCCTCAGACAGCATTGCCCTCTTCAGAAAAGTACTCCACATATTTTCAGCAATAAATGATGTATGTGCTGTCTGTTATAATGACGGTGATGGTGATGTTGCGTGTTATGCTTCCAGGCTGATAACCACCAGGAGAACATTGTTCTTTCTGAGGTCAAGAAGTTAGAAACCGATGGTCTCGTAAACTTCATTTCTATCAACGAGGTCAGATACATCACAGAGTACAACCAAGTGGTAGGTCCAACTCATGTCTTCGTCACAGTCCTCTTCCTCTGTCTGTTATTACCTGTCTTTGTTGTTAAGTTTTAAATACTTTTTTCATTGAATATAAATAAGTAAAAAGCAAAGATCCATTAGGAGGTTCGCAGACATTGAACCGTCTCTCGCTGTTAGAGCCTGTCAGGCGAAATGTCTGAAAAAAAGGTGGATAGTGGGAATATTGCTTCTTCCATTTTAAACATCACTCTTTATATGCTGTTCTCAATCTCTTTTCTTCTCTGTTTCTCTCAGAAAGCAGTGGGTCTGTTCAATTCAGAGGTGAAGACACATCTCCTGCTTTTTGTCAACAGGGGGAGTAACAAATATCTTGAGCTCAAGGAGCGACTGGGAGCTCTGGCCCCAGAATACACAGGCAAAGTGAGAATATTCATTTGAGTAATACACTTAGAGAAGAACAGTTTTAAATCAATATGAGTGTTATATATGTAGTCAGGGGAATAACAGTTAGGTCCGTATGCTTTTAGACTCTTTTTTTGCCTCTGTACACCACCACAGTGGATTTAAATCAACATGTGATTGATGTGCAGACGTTCAGCTTTCATTTAAGGGGATTAGCAAAAAAAAAAAGTGCATTCATTTTTGGGGGGATTACAGACATTTTTAAACACAGTAACAGGACATTTGACTGTTTTGTGTTGAGTTCAGATTTTGATGAATTTGATTTGGTAGTTTTTCACTGGAACTATCATTTTGAGGTGCAAAGAGATGTTATACAGGAGAGCGAGGCCATCGTTAGGTTGAAAAACCAAAATAAGCAAAAACTTTAGATGTGGCCAAATAAGTAATCTGGTACATTCTTCCAAACAAGGAATCCACTGAACAGCTCAGCAACACTAAAAGGCCAGAAAGACCACAGAGGCCCACAGAAAAGAAAAATGGATGGTTGTAGAATTATTTCTATGGTTAAGAAAAAAACTTTCACACCATCTAACCGAGTCAAGAACACCCGAGGAGGTAGGTGTATCACTGTTAAGGTCTACAATCAAAGAGACACCTTCATCAATATAAACACGGAGAGTTTACGAGTAGGTGCAAACTGCTGGTTACAATCAAGAACAGGAAGGTCAGAACAGACTTTGCCAAGAAACATCTAAATGATTTGGCACAGATCGGGAAAACAAATGAAGCCAAGATTATTGACGGTGTGACTGCTGATTAAGCAGCAAGATGAATTGTGATACGTACACGGCTGTACTCTCGGCTCAGAGTAAGCCAAATGCTGCAAAACTGATTAGACAGAACTTCACAGTGCAAATGGATGATGACACAAAGCAAAATCAACCCAAGAGTTTCTCAAAGCAACAATTGAATATTCCTCTCAGTCACCTCAGAGCATGCTTTTCACTTACTGAAGACAGAAGTGAATGCAGAGTGACTCACAAACATTCGGCAACTGGAGGTGGCTGCAGTAAAGGCCTGGCAGAGCATCTCAAGGGGGGAAACAGAGCATTTTGCTGATGGGTTCTAGATTTAAGGCGGTCATTGACTGCACACAATTTGCAAAATCATTTGCAATTCTTTGCAAATAATACTTATGCTTAAAATGGTGGTAGTCCTTCCAATTACTTTTGAACCTCTGAAAATGGGGGGACTGTGTATAAAAATGGTTGTAAATCCTAAACAGTTAATCCAACACTTACAGACTTACTGTATTGTATGTTTCCGGTCTTACTGACCACTCAAAACGCTTTATGCTGCACACCACATTCACCATTCATACAACACTTTATTCGACGCCCTTTTATCTATCACACATCCACACTTACTGACAGTTTTAGAATAACCAATTAAGCTAACAGGCACGTCTTTGGACTGAGCAGAAATTATTGTTTCTGGCAAACGAAAGTAAAGACAGGCTTTAAAAATGCTTTAATCATATTCTGCCAAAAATGAAATAACTTGATCTAATCTAATTACATAAAATGAACCGCCTGTGTTCCAGTTCTTGTTCGTGCTGATTAATGGAGAAGTGAAGTCCAACTTAAAGTCACTCAACTACTTTGGCCTCAAGCCACAGGACCTCCCACGAGTTGGCATCTATGATGGTGACTCTGACATGAAGTGGCTTCTACCGGAAGGAGAAATTTCTACAGAGCGAGTGCGGGAGTTCTGCGAGTCTTTCCTACAAGGAGAACTGAAGGTGAGCAGCTGTTACCTAAAATTAGTCAGTGCCGATGACTGAATATACACATGATTACAGTGTATGCAAATCCAGTTTAAAGATTACAGCTTATTATACAAAAAGAGCAGTTCTCTTGACTGGAAGCACTAAAAAAAAAATAAAAAAATTACACATTAGTTACAGCCCAATAACAGTAAATGAATAAAACACAAACAACAGGAACAGCACAGGATGAGTGTTCTCCAAATGGAGGGAAAAAAAACAAAACTGAAATTAGATTAGGCCACACTAGTGATGTATTACAAACCATCATCCATATATGAGCCACACAAAAGACAGGAAACCTCCCTCTGTGCACCAGTTTGCTCTGTTCCACCACACAGAGCTCCAACTGGCTGCCACACAGTCTGACAGAAAGAGCTTCTACACCACAAAACTGACACATTAAAAAGTTTGAATTCAACTTCTGTTATATTAAGTGAATGATCAGACCTAACTTGAGTGACAGTGACACAAGTAAACGTGTGTTTAAAGGTTTAGTAGTAACAACCTTTTAGAGCGTCAGATTAGTGATGAACCCATCGAGGAGTTTAATGTGTAGCTGGTTGAAATGTATTTATTTAGCAAACATAACAAAGTGAGCAAATATTTTGCTTCACAGTATTTTACCTGATAAGGAAAAGCTTTGACTCTCATCTTCCTCTCATAAATTTTAGGCCTTGAACCACATGTTTATTACTTATAAATTCTTTGCTTCTTCTGACACTTTCCTCTTAAATGCTAAAAGATGAACACAATTATATTGTTTGGAATTAAATAATTGAAAATAAAAAACATATATGACCAACGTAAATAAAGCTTCTGTGTAGTTGACGTGAATGTAGCTTGTTCATAAATTGCAAGAATGAATTTCTGCATAATGTTAAATTGATAAGCTGTCTGCTGTATTTCACTTATTGCACTTTTTCCTTTTTTAGGAGGTGAAGCAGGCCGGAGCAGAGCCCAAAACAGAGCTGTAGGACTCGCGAAACAACTAAAAATTAACTTCTGATGAACAAAATAAAATTAGAAAATAAAAAAAAAAATAGAATGAGTTCTGTTTTCTCATTGAATTTATATCCTTTCAGCAAACAGGGAATTCTACAACGTTCACATGTGTGCGTATGTGCATGTGTACATCATGTGTCCTTATTTATTTACCAGTGTTTGTTATGTTTTGCCTGTTTACATGAGTGTGAGTCCGTCTGCAGTCTGGTTAGTCAGCCACAAGTCACAGGCCGCAAGTCGCGGTGATCTGGCGGAGTTTGTTAGTCTTGTCCACTAATGTTATTGTCAGAACCACAACACACCAACCTCAGAAAGACTGACAGAAAGCAAGCTGGGAAGATGTGGATCGAGGCACCGTAGTAAGTGGTAGTTTCTCACATGCTTCATTCTTGAGAGAAGAGTGTGCAAATAAAGTTAAAAACACCATCTGTACAATAGAAACTAACATGAAAATCACACTCAGTCCTAAAGCCGGCCATCTAATTCAAGATTAACATAATGTTTGACTCGGAGACATATCAGGATCTAAGAAAAGGGAGCATATTTAGCTACAAAGGCTGTGAAAGTTCTATAAAAGAACAACAGATGGGCCGTAGACATCAAGAGTGAAAAAAGTTTGGGCTCGTCCCAAAAATATTCTCTCAAGCAAGAAGGGAATTTCAAGGCCCAGACTGGGATCAGTATAATTAGTGGTGCTGCGCTGCCAAGCAGATACATCCGGCGGAACTGGGAAAGCCTGGCAGGTGAACATTTCTCCGAGACCAGATGGAATATACAGTATGTGTCCCCTGCCATCTGAGTTTGTTTACGGCTACAAGTGAGACGGCTGACAGATGAGGCAGTGTTACATAAAGTGCTGAGGGCGGACAGACATGACAACGTGTTCATCAAAGGGGAAATTATAAGTGCCTCCATATAGTTCATATTTCCTTACGTCTGACTTTAAATATTACTGCCCCTCTCGTGCCCCTCTTAGTTAAACAGTAAAATTTTCCATCACTGTGATTTTATTTGCATCTGTCTTGTTTATTATGCTACTGCCGTTTCTAACCGAGGCTCCTTCTGTCTTCGCATCATAAATACAAAGAACACCTGCTCTAAAATTAAGAATCACACAGCCTTCTGTGGTTTACAGATGATTTGCTTAATTTACTATGAAATTCAAACAGCTCCGACTCTTTTTAAATTGAAACTTTGGAGACTATTATTTTTAATAATTTGGTAGTTTAGTTCTGGATGCAGGTGGGACAGGTTGACAAACATCTGGAGTGTGAGAAACGAACTACAAAATAATTAATTCAATCACTCCTTCTCAAAAACAAACAATAAGACGTATTTGCTTTGTTTTCCTGAGAGCTTAGAGTCTAAATAAATGTACTTTCTGCTGCTCCTTACCTACTGCAGACTGCAGCCATGCTTCCTGCAATAATGTGACCACACCAGCTTTACAGGTTTGTATCTATTATTACAGAACTGCAGCTATTCATGGCACTGACTTTACTCCATAGTGTTTAAGGTTTGGAGTCATTTTTGACACACATATGTCACAGTGAACATCGGTACAGTGTTTATTTTGTAAAACTGGAAATATCCAGTCTCAGAGTGATGCTGCAAGACTGGTCCATGCTTTTGTTACTTTGAGAATGGAATACTGTAATTCATTATTACTAGGCTGTTCTTCAGGCTACCGGAAAAATCTTCAGCTGATCCAAACAAAAACAAAAACAAAACAAAAACAAAAACAAAAACAAAAACACTACAGTCAGAGTACTGACAGGGACTAGAAAGAGAGACCATATTTCTCCCATATTGGCTTCTCTTCACTGGCTCCCTGTTAAATCTGGTTTTGAATTTAAGATCCTTCTCCTCACATACAGACGTGGACAAAATTGTTGGTACCCCTCGGTTAATGAAAGAAAAACCCACAATGGTAACAGAAATAACTTTAATCTGACAAAAGTAATAATAAATAAAAATTCTATGAAAATGAACAAATGAAAGTCTGCTATTGCTTTTCAACCATGCTTCAACAGAATTATTTAAAAAAATAAACTCATGAAACAGGCCTGGACAGAAATGATGGTACCCTTAACTTAATATTTTGTTGCACAACCTTTTGAGTCAATCACTGCAAACAAACGATTCCTGTATCTGTCAATGAGACTTCTGCACCTCTCAGCAGGTATTTTGGTCCACTCCTCATGAGCAAACTGCTCCAGTTGTCTCAGGTTTGAAGGGTGCCTTATTCAGACGGCATGTTTCAGCTCCTTCCAAAGATGCTCAATAGGATTTAGGTCAGGGCTCATAGAAGGCCACTTCAGAATACTCCAGTGTTTTC
>VUQJ01037655.1:0-15937 GCA_015108635.1 Andinoacara biseriatus
GCGTAAAAATCTACAGGGTAGAGCTCAAACTAGCTAGTGATCCACACAAGTGGCAAACTATTTTATTTCTACCAGCGTGGAAAAACGGACATCCAAAGTTGTAATCTTTATTGTTTTTACTCTTAGTATTGCTAGATTGTGAAGACCCAGACTTCTTCGTCATGGAAAGGATAAATACCCTCTCGCTCTCATGTACGCGCTCAGCTGCAGCGTGCATGGCGCTCTCTCTGATCTGATCCTTTGATCCATTTTGGTCACATCCGGAGTGACACGGGAATGAAGGACACGGAACTCAAACCAGCAGTAAAACCCAGATAGGGTGTTGGGTGTCTCTGCGCCGCCATGGCTCAGATTCTTAACAATTAACAACAAAATTGTTCTTTTTAAATCATGTGCGCAGATCATTAAGAAACTGTAAGGTAGCTGCGGGTATCTACTTACCCTGCAGGTGACCCGTCGTTGCAAGTCACGGACACGTTCTTCAAAAAGTGCAGCTTCATATCCTGGTCCAGCTTTTGCGCAGAGCACGGATAGAGTGACTGCGCTAAGTTCTTAATCTGCACTACGAAGTTGTCCATGTTGCCTTCCACAGCTGTGAAGTCTAACGGGAAGCTTTCTATTCCCCGCTCCCTGTATGGCGGAGGCGTCTGCAGCTGCTGCACCCTTCGAGTTTGCGCCCGACCGCCGCGCACTCTCCTCGCCTCCACCGGTGCGCTCAGGTGGATGAAGAGTAGCAGCAAGCAG
Source organism: Andinoacara biseriatus (assembly GCA_015108635.1). NCBI lineage: Eukaryota > Metazoa > Chordata > Actinopteri > Cichliformes > Cichlidae > Andinoacara > Andinoacara biseriatus. The sequence goes on from VUQJ01037655.1 coordinate 745, forward strand.
GAGCGCACTGCGGACAGGCCAGCCGAGTTTCTCACGACACCACGGCTCTGCATTTTTAATTGTTACTTTAAAACGTTCCTCACGTGTGTTCGTGGGGTCTGAATAAAACACAGCATATCCTATGACTGGGTAAATAGATGGGAAGTTCTTTGAAAGCGCACAGAGACTTCCAGCAAACGATCCCTTATACAAGCAGTGCTGAATAAACACAGGCTATGGATCTCCATGGTGCCCTGAGAGATGGGCATCTGGATTCAAATTCACCCCAAATGCACGTGCAGTTCCAGTGCATTTCCTTAAATCGTGCGCTGTTCGTCCAGTAAACGCGTCTTTACGCGCGTAAAAACCTCTTAAGGTTCGTCCAGCTCAGTTTCACTAGCGACCTGTTCCCTTTTGGCTCAGGTCTTATGAACAGAGGACGAAGAGGGAATTTATTTGAGGTCCCCCCCGCCCGTCTGCCCCCGTGCTTCTCACTCCCGCTGGCCAATCGTTATTACCGTTGGCGGATGCTCCTCACACCAAGAACGCGCGTATGCCTGGCACGCCCCCTCAGTCGGTTCACTCATACGCTCCGGTCCTTTTGATGTTGTGTCATCATATGACCACGCTGCCTTTGAAGTGTCTGTGATTGAACATGATGTGTGAGTAAAAATTGCATCTGGACACGCCGTTCTGCTGCAGAAGGTCACACTACTGATGCACATGTTTTGCGGCTTTTTATGCGCTGGAGAGTTAAACTGCATTTTCTTTGTCTTTGTGGCCTGTGAAGTTAATCTTTTGGGCTGTTTCACAACAGGAGATAAGGTCACTGGATGCTTTAAATCATGAGTGTGGTATGTGAGGACACAGCAATGGGGGAAACAGATATCGCTTTGAGTCACACTAAAGCACAAATCAGAACTTCTTACTGAAACAAAATATTTAAGCTATGTTTGTGTCATGTGAGTTTTAGATTATTACATGACAATTATTAACTATTGCAGACAATATTCAAGACCAGTGGGCACATGGGGTTTTACTAGAAGATAAACCACATTATGAAAGTTCATTATTATTGTAAAGTGCTTCAGCTTTATCTGCTCCACTACATTTTATTTCTGTTTTCAACATTGACTCTTTATTGTATCACCAAACATTTTGGAGGCATGAACAGTATCCCAAAGCGTCTTGAGAGACCATCGGCTGGTCTGGTCTAGGAAATCAGAGACGTTTGATTTCAAGTTTATGGCCGGTAAAAACACATTGCAAAGTAGAACTAAGACAGACTTTGTCAGTAAGAGGTTTGTGTGTTTTCTTTGTGCTTCTGCTGGTTTTCTATAGGAGCCCTGGAGAAATAGGATAAGTTTTTTAATTCTGCACAGCTAAGCTCAAGATATTCTTGAAACAGAGATTCTTAATCTCTTTTTTTTTCTAAGAAGACTGTAAAACTCTATCTTGGATGAAATGAACTGTTCTGACAGCCGCTGTAATCGTGTGATCCATTTTAACCACTTACACCACAGCGTAACTTCCTGGTGAAAACTACAGTGATAGGGTCTCTTTAGATGTTCACATTTTGTAAAGCCTTCCACAGGGCCAGTCTGGACCTATTGGCGGGCCATTTCAAGCCCATGGGCCATACGTTTGACACCCACAAGCTATTTTTACCCATATTGTTTCTTTTACATCTGCTCATCTTTAAATCCATTCACATGTTTGACATTCACACTGCCTTTAATTTGATTTCGAACTTTGATGGGGTTTTTTTCTTTATGATGAAGGGACTCTTTAAAAAAAAAAACTGTGTCTCTCACCATGTAAAACCCACTGCAGATGCCTTTATAAGTTTGCTCTCAATCCAGACAGTTTTGAAGTTTCTGTCCTGCTGAGCGAGGAAGGAAACTGATTGTTTGTTTGTTTGTTCAGATGGTGGCAATTTCCCACTAGGACTGAGAAGTGCATTCACTTCTGTCTGCCTGCCTCTCTTTCCCAGGTGGATGTTGCTGTTGAAGGGGTCAGCCAGTCAGTTGTTCAGCCTCTGAAGCTCTGGCCTCACACCTCTCCATCTGTTGGCACCACTTGTCATGTTGTTTGTCCGGTCTTATTCCAGCTTTGATCCAATTTGATCCTTGCTGAGAGAAAACAGCCTTGATTGTTGCTCAAACTGCATACATACAGTACATTAGGTCTTCCATATGGGGAACAGATTGACTGTGTTGTGGTCAGCTTACAGACAGGATCAATTTTCTTCCCTCATGAGGCCAGATTGTGTTTTGTTATTATGCTTTTAAGGTCAAGGGAAGAATAATGATCTTCATATTGTTTTTGGATGCAAAGTGTACAGTACAAGCATTTCATCCTTTTTTAAAGGATGAATGGCCCTGGTTTAACTTTTTTTTTTTGTACCCTGACTCTGCTTGTTTCAGTTCACTCAAATAAAAATTTCTTACACAGAAACGGATGTGTAGAAAAGACCTTACTGGAGAAAACTAACCAAAATCAAAAGTCTCCCATGTCCAACCCAGTTGATGTGGTGACTGTAAATGCCATCTCATACGTACAGTACATATAATTCACATCGTTCATAAATCATTCATTGAGCTCGAGTTCCTGTGGATTTAGAGACAGACTTTTTATTGGATTTTTTTAGAAGCCTTTTTTTTTTGTAACAACAGGGAAAGTAACTTGTGATTAATGAGGTCTCATTTACATTTAAGTGTTCCAGTAAGTTGTTCGGTGAGTTTGTATCCGCACTAAATATACAGTACAAATAACATGGGCTTCAAAAATTACAAATTACAATCTTATGTGGCCGCTAAATGTGTCTTCAACACTAGATTACACTAGTGTCACGTAGGCCAGCCATAAGCAAAGTGTACTGCCTGAGGACGCTGACTCTATTATAAATAACGGAGTAGATATGACAGTGAAATTTCTTATGATTGAAAAGTTTAGCCTTAAACCTGGACACCTTCATGTAGCACCAGGGAAAATTAACAGAAATAATATCCGCGTGTGTGTGTGTGTGTGTTTAATTGCACTCTCTTTGGTAGCTCATATTTTTCAAATTTCTTTTTTTTCTTTTTGGATGAAGCTTAAAGTTTGGGCTGTATGAGCTGAGCCTTTGTTATCCTATTATAGGCTCAGGCTGCTGGGAAACTTCCCACGATTTCTTCTCCACTCCCCTCTTTTCACTCCTGATGCATTTACATGCCACTACTGCATGTCATTACACCTGCCTTCCCCCTCTCATAGAGTGTGTTCTGTTGTCTCTTCGTGCTCTCCTTTTTGACCCCCCCCCCAAAAAACAAACAATCACAGCCAATGATTGCCCCTCCCTGGGTCTGGTTTCTGATGGAAGTTGCTTCCTGTTAAAAGTTGAGTTCTTCTTCTCACAGTTGCCAATGGAATTGACTGGTCAGTGGGGTTCTTTCTCCAATATTGTAGGGGGTTCACCTTACATCATTTAACACTGTTGTTTTGAAATGGCACGCTGAATCTGGTCTCCAAATATTTCAGTGTAGTATGTGGAAATAAGGTACAAGCAGTTTTATATATTTTTTTTTTTACCAAGAGCTCTCTTAATCTATTTTTTTTCTTTAAAAAAAGTCAATGTTACGTGGAAGAGGGGGGCGGTTCCTTCAAATCAGGTAGAGGGCAGCTTAATAAACAAAAATGAGAGGCAACCAAGGAGTACGTAAAAAGCATGCTATTTTTTAGAGCTTGGAGTCCAGCAAAACATGTACGCATTTCAGTTTTTTTTTTTATATGCAACGCAGTTCTTTTTATCCTTCACCACGTTATGGAGTCCCTTGTTATTTTCTCCCATGGCCATCGGTGTATCAGCTCTGCTGTTTCTCCTCTTTAGCTTGGGTAAGGTCCATTCCCTCAGTCCATTCATTTACGGTTTCTCTCCATTTCTCTGTCCTCTCTGCAGCTCCGTCTTGCTCCTTCCTCTGCTTGCTCCTTCCATTCTTTATCAAGGTGCCCCAGCAGGTGTTGCCGGGTGTTGCCCCTAATTGATGTGGCAGGAAGTAAAAACCCAACAATAAAAGCATGCAATAAATATGTTTAAAAACATGATAGATAAAGTTCGTACACTAGTCTCACCGAGGCCGTAATGTATGTAGATTATAACGCCAATATCAGGATACGGAAAATCTTGAAAGTTGAGCGAACCGGTCCTTTAAATTATGTGGCTGGAGCGTCAATAAAGTTTATTCAAACAAACACTGTGACGTCAGGACACACAATGGCAGCTAGTGGTACAGCTGTAACGGTTCTCACTCCTAATGGGAGAAGACAAACAGTTAAAGTGGCTCCAAACACCCCGTTACTGCAGGTAAAGTCTTACAGAGGAACATTTAATCTGTGCTCAAACGGGCGGGTTATTAAAATCTGCGCTTGCGTCAAAAAACAGGCGTGAACTCCTTCCTTCTGAGTTAGCTTTTTGGGCTAACAGTTGTTAGCCAGTGACTGATCAGTTTCTGTTTTGTGCGGATAAAATCAGATTAATGTGGTGATTTTGCAAAACAGTTTAAGCTGTGACATTTACCGCCCTCAGGTTCTAGAGGACGTCTGCAAGAAGCACGGATTTAATCCCGATGATCATGGTTTGAAGTGAGTATTTAACGTGGCTCAAAATCTGTCCCAGTCCCTGCAGATTGAAAGCCTTTCACCTGGATTACATCCAAGCGCACGATATTACAAAAATAACCGCACTGCAGACTAACAGAATAGTAATGTGTGAAATATCCGTATATTTAAGTAGTTAAATAATAAAATCTAATTATAAAACTGATATTGTAAGTGCTTTTTCCTAACTTATTCAACTCTGTTTTGGTTTTACACTGTTTAATTATATTTGAGCAATCAGTGTCACTGCGGGAATAGAAACACAGAAGAAGACCCTTTATATACAGTGTCTAATGCTCTATTTTGGATTCATTTGAACAAAAAAAGTGAAAGTTATCAATTTTTAATGAATTCATCAGATTCAGTCCTCAGGCTCACACCTTATTCTTTATAACTTATTTTTAATTTTGTCTGATTTAATGGGGATCTTTCTTCTCTGTGGACATTTTTTGGCAGGTTTCAGAGGACTGTTGTTGACCTGACGTTGCCATGGAGGTTTGCAAATTTGCCCAACAATGCCAAACTGGAAATGGTGACAAGTACAAGGAAACAAGCCGTAGTTGACAGCCAGGTGAGTTCAAACAGAGTGCAATTTGGGGCTCAGTGATAAAGTGGATTTTAATCTGAGTTAGGATTTTGGCTTGTAATGATTCAGAAAACAAAATAATCTGGAATAAAAATAATGTTCCTCACACTCACTCATTGCTTAGGACACCTTGGCCAAAAGTGAACTACCAGCGGTGAACGTGTGAAAGGAGATCACTTACCTGCAACTACTTTTGGCTCTGGATTATTTAGGGTCTCTCACCTGGATTGTTTGTTTGGAAGCTTGTGACAGTTGGCTGTTGGCTTCAGCTTTCTGTCACTTGCACCAAGGCTGGCGTGCAGCATCTCCTGGTGCAAGAAAATCTGTTGGGAAAGTGGATGTCTTTCTTGACTCAACCCTGACTTTTATCTAGGCTCAGACCCTGGAGAAATAGCAGTTAACTAGCTTGTGATCCCCTTTGAGGCTGGGTTTGTGTCTCCTCTCTGTCTCGAACTGAGCACTTTTTAAACTTCACAATAATTGTGTTAAATATTTGAGATTACAGTATTGACCAAATTTATCGTGATTATGCGGTTTCCTATAATTAAGCAGTCTTGGTGCAGTTATGTATATGTGTGTCTTAGAGTCAGTCAGACATCAAAATAAGGGTGCTGAAATGTGTTGGCTGGCAGCAGAGATGGGAAAGTGTCCAAGTCCATGGTTTTGTTTATATTTTGTGGTTGATATCATGGCCTGTTCTTTTTCTACAGAAGAAAATACCACAACTCAGCATCCACGTTGAAACACTTCTGGTGATTTATTTGGGCAGTTATTTGAGACATCAACAAAAAAAAATTCTTAAAACTTTAATTGACTTTGTCCCAAAATCTTGGCAGTCTTTTTAAAACCTTGACAAGGCCAAGGTAAACATCTACAGAAAATACTTCCTTACCAGGGTTTTTCCTGTACATAAAAAAAATATTTACACCCTCTTACAAAGAGAGTTTGGCCTTTCATCTTCTTTGACAAGTTTTTATGTAAGTGGGGTTTGATTTAGTTAAGCTTGAATTGCATGTGTTATTTTTTTTAAATTGTTATAAATAACAAGAGAATGAATGGACTGTTTAGTAATGCTACACAGACTCTTTACCTGTCCTGCGTGTGGTCCATTATCTAAAATCAATTAGACATCCCTGACGCTGCTCTCAATGCTCAGTATCTTACGGGTTATTTGTCCCATTCACGATCACGTTTAATAAAAAGTCTCAGATGATGTGTAGCTTCATGTGTAGGTCATTCAACCCTTCTGCGTGGGTTTCTTTATTGTCAGTACCTGGAATTGTGCCTGAATTCTCTGTCACAGGGCTCTCTCTGATTCATATCCAACAAAACACTTTGTTGTAGCTGAGCTGTAGTTTCCTATGACTTCATGGCATCATAATCCGCACCGTAAAATCACGGCTGGGTTTGATCTGCTGTTTTTGTTCATTTGATGGATGGTTGACTGTTGATACCTGGCAGATTTTACACACACACACACCTCGGGCAGACTGGCGTTTGGGAGTGTTTCGTGTCTGACCGTTGACAGCCAAAGCCCTCTTTTCATCTCTCCCGGTGTGCTGACGTGCGGCGTGGTCTGTGTGCCGAACAACACCGCTGTTGAATAAACAGCTCACAGTGTGACTCAGAAAGAGCAACAGAGATTTGCGCTCACGCCTGATGTTACTTATTTTGAGGCCGAGGTAGGCGCACATGTGCAGCTTAATCACCTTTGATTATCAAAGAATTTTCTTCCTGCTAAGTGTCTCAAGACTGACGAGCCAAGAACCTACAAATGACCACCGAGGGGGGATTTTTAAAATCATTTCCTTTTTTTGATAAGAGTCCAACAGTGCGAAGTGCTTGTACTGTATATTTTATTACTTTTAGCTCCTGTCAAAAAAATGTAAATAATTTCGATGTATTTAAAGAGGCTGAACTTATATCCTTCTCCTTAGTTTTATTCTCAGACTTTACTAGAGTAGCTATGCATGGTTCTCAGTCCAAAATTTTCCTTATTTATCTGATCCTGAGACCTGATGCAGACTCTCTGATCATCCTCCACCCAAAACAAGCTGTTAAATCCAACTTTCCTCTGATTGGCTGCCCTCTACAAACAAAAGGTTTGAACTGCCGGCAGCTGGGGCTTCTGTGCTTGAGTGTATTAAGGATGTCTACTCTCACTGATGACATATAGATCCAAGAATTTAAAGAAAAAAACATGGTGAAACTGAGCATTTAGAGCAGGTTGAAGTTTGTGCTGTGGCCTCACAACCATAAACTGATGCACACATACACCAAGCAAAGCTCTGGATACCCTCACGTTCATAGTTTAGACCTGCTCCATTATCATTTTTCATTTGGTTAAAGTTTAAAGAGCGCCTTTGGTCTTCATGCTTAATCTGTGTTCCTGTGGTTTCATATGCATCAGGTGCGGATTGCACTACAGATGGAGGATGGCTCTCGGCTTCAGGGTTCCTTCTCCTGTGGACAAACTCTGTGGGAAGTGCTCACACAATTCCCAGAAATCAGGTGTGTGTATGAATGTTGGTGCAGGGCAGAGTCTGTGTCTTACTAGTAGTAAAAAAAGAAGATGGAACTAATAACAAAACTACCAGCTGAAGTACTCGAGGAACTAGATAAAGTGCTAGAATAAATACTTGAAGAGTTAGAAAAATAAGAACTAGATTAAATACTTGGAGAGCTAAAGAAGAAAAGATAAGAGCTACTAGAGGAAGAAATAAAAGAAGTAGTAGTAAAGAAAACATGAAGAACAAGAACATCAATTAGAGCTTCTTGCTAGCCAGCTTCTTAGTCTACTGTTGTGGTTCTGAAACTGTGGAGCGCAAACAACTGGGTGACAAATGTGGAGTGAAACTGAGTTCAGTGAATATGATTTGTTTAGAAAAAAGTCAGTAAACAAGAGTTTTGTGATGAGTGATTGTAAACCGTTTCTGGCTTTTGACTGGGGCATGCCTGCAAAGGTTTTGGGATTGATGTGCAGAAATGGTAAGAGGCAAGTTGAATGACAAACTTCTTCAAAGCAATGATTAATCTTGAAAATGCCTATAAAGTAAGCAGCATTATATGGATACTGAAACAATATTTAGGACAGCAGTGTTGTCACACTGAACCAAATGCTTTTATTTCACCTTAATGTTAATTTTGAACTGACGTCAGTGTGTTTACTTGGAAATATTTTTACCTCAAAGTTTGGTTGTAAAATCCATTTAAAGTAATATGAAAAAGAACTGTAAAATTTGGGTAAATAACAAAATGCAAAGGTATTTGGAAAAAGTACAATTGAAGGCTATAAAGAAAGTAAACTTTTGGTTATTGTGTTGCATGAAGAGGTTAATGTACTCTACATTGCATTTCATCCATCTTCCATAGAGTGAAGATTGTCACAATGAAAGCACCCCAAGATAACATTCCTTCTTCTCACCACTCCTCCACTGAAGTTTAAGCTTTCCCACACATCACCACCACTCATTCAAACACACACACACACACACACACGCACGCACGCACGCACGCATGCACACGCAGACATGCAGCTGTTGCTCAGTAGTTCCAGCTGTGCGGTCCCAGGTGCTCATGCATCCGTCCAGCCCTCATCTCATCTGTTAAATGACATCACTGCCTTTGTTGATGCTTTTCCAAGGAAGTCATGTTTCCATGAAATGAATATTAGCTCTGCGCCAACGTAAAAAGCTCAAAGAATGTTATGAAGCACAGAGGAAAGCTTTGATATTCAGAATTGAAGAGAACAATAGTAAACATTTATGGTTCAATTAGGTACTGCACAGGATTGTGCACACATGGTTTACACATGCAGATGGTGTGCCACTGCGTTGCATGAGGTTTTATTGTAAAATCACTGAGCTGATTATCCTTAACAAGGACAAGCCACTTGGGGGTTTTGTTTAAAGCAAATGAAAATCATTCGGCCACAGTTTTAATGTGTGTGTGTGTGTGTGTGTGTGTGTCTTCTCAATGTCACCACCTTTTACAGTGTGTCGGAGCTGTCTGACTCAGGATCCACTCCTGTGTGTGTTTACATGAGAGATGAGGTATGCAGCGGTCTTTTAACTCTCCCTTTCTCAGGAGATGAAAGTGAATTTTATGATAACACAGCTGTTTGTCCACATGTGCCTGTCTGTGGGTGTGCAGGTGAGTGGCGAAGACGCACTAAAGAAGGCCTCTCTGAAGTCTTTAGGTCTTACAGGAGGAAGTGCCATTGTCAGGTAGGCTGCTAGGTTTCATATCTCTTACGTGTATTTGTGCATGGCTTTATTAATTTAAAACATATCAAGTACAGTCAGTAGTCTACAAGATGACTGCACCTGTGAAAAGTGGAAAATGTACCTCAGTTAAATTCCATTTCTTTCAAGGTAATCTGCTACGTTCAGTCCCTGGAAGTCCCTTCTGATCATTTGCAAGTGTGCTGCATCTCTGTGTTTTGGGGAAGAAGTCTTGGAGAGCCAAATATGGCCATGTGATTGTGTTGGCCAAAAAGCTCATGTGTTTTCAATGTGCTGTGAGCAAGTGCAAGGTGGTACCTGCCACAAATCACCTTATTTTTCCTCAGATATCTCAGAAAGTTTCAATTGACCTCTTTACTGACAATCTGACTCTGGGTAAATTCATGGTGCACAACACAGTACAGCAGGTTACAGCAAGAGATGCCATGAAAGAGTAATCGTCGTTGTTTCACTTTGAAGTCCACCTAAAGAGCACACGCGTTGTTGGAGCATTATAGTGTAATGTCACCACAGACAGGTCCGTGCAGTCACAAAAAAGGCATGCAGATATCCACACGAAGCCACAAACGCTCATGATCAGAATGGAAGTAATTAAATGGGAGGTTTGGGATATTCCTGCTGTGTAAAAAACTCCATGAAGCCTTTATGAAAGTTTATGATTACTAGTAATTGTTATGACTTTTGCTTAAGGTTTTTACTCAAAAAGGAAAAGACACCAGGAGTGGAAGCTGAAACGGCTTCAGCTGCTATGCCAACCACACCTGTTGCCATGGAAACTACACTCGGGCCATCCCAGGAGCCCGATCCTGCTCCATCAGTTCGGGAGACATCAACAACAGATGTGCCAAGCTCAGACAAGCCGGTGGAATCCCAGCCTGTGCCATCCTCTTCCACATCCACAATCCCACTTCCTGTTCAACAAGAAGATGCTCCAAACCCTGAGGATGCAGTTCAGCCTAAAGCCCCTCCCACAGGAAGTCAAACACCAGAGGAGGATGGTGAAAAAGCTGGTCCATCAGGACTGAACTGCCACCCAACATCACCATCCTCTTCGGCTTCATCTGCTCCTTTCATTCCTTTCTCTGGAGGTGGTCAGCGCCTCGGTGGTCCAGGGGGAGGAGTTGCACGCTCCCTCTCTTCATCATCCTCATCTCTGTCAGCACTCACGACTCCAGCCGAGTCACCCAAAGCCAAGAAAGCCAAATCCAGTCACAGTTCAAGCACAAAGGTCAGTCACAGTTAACTAATGTGTCTTATTAGCCTAACGTTACCATTAAACAGTTTCATACATAAAAATAAGTTCACAAAAATGTAAAACTAAAAGGCAAATATTACCCATCCACTTATACCCAATAATAAAAATATGCTAAGTTATTCACATGTAAACAAGGTCCAATATGATTCTGTGTCTTCAAAGGTGTTTATACATTACTTTTTCTTCATGGTGTTATCTCTCTGTCTCACTCCTTTCTCCTGTTAGCAGAGGTGCAGCTCCGCTGTTCTGTCTGAGCACTGTACAATTGGCAAGTAGCATTATAGCAGGTGAATAGCAGCACATTAATGCTGTGCAACATTAACAAATTGCAACCAATCTCTCCCAAGATAATTAGCCTGAAAACCCTGAAACCAGAAAGAATGGTCTCAGCACTGCGTCGATTCAGCAGTTAAAGTTTGCCTAGTTCATAAGGTGTTTTGACATTAGTCTTTTCTGTATACTTTCAGGAAAAAAGCAAAATGTGATATTCGTTAAAAACCGCTGTGTGGATCCTGTTTTTCTGTCTAGTTTCAACTTCAAGAATAACCTTTAAACTGAGATTGCCAAAGCAGAGAAGAAATAAAAGTAGATTGAAGTTAAACTGGATGGTTTGTTTATTTAAATAATGAGGTGAATTTTAAACTAAACAGAACTGTTTTTTTTTCTGTTTTGTTTTGTTTTTTTTACAAAGTTTTGTATAATAAAGAAGCTTATATCAAGGCTTTATTTTAAAGCCATGTCTTTTCCTATCAGTCAAAAATTTCTTACTACTTAATGTCTATTTCTGTTCCCTATTAATGGCATTTTAAAAAAATTTTCACTTGAGATTGGAAGTTAAAGTCCTGGCCTGATCAAAACTGGACCTTTTCTGTTCCTTTCAGTGTAAAGCCGCTACCAACGCACAACAGGAAAGTGTGGATGATGGGGAGGAGTTCTTAGAGGTAAGTTTGCTCTGTAACCTCACTGTCTCAGAGTACCAATTTCAGTGGTATTTTTTTTGGATTTCCAACCCTCTTTGAATCAAGTCTTGACATCCAGCAGCTGTCTTTTATTTTATTTTGAAGATCTTTATCTGAATGATTGTGGAGACTGTCGTGAACCTGCATGCAACAGAATTGGTTTAAACGTTTCCTGATTTGGCTGCTGTTTGGCTCATTGGGGTGGGCCATTGTTGGTTATTACAGAATTTGTTGGTAGATGACATTCATATGTACACTCCAATTGATGCATCAGGAGCCGTTTGGGGTTCAGCATCTTGCCCAAGGAGCATAGGATCAAACCACTGACCTTCTGATTGATAGAAGACCCACTTTACCTCCTGAGCCCTAAGCAGCCCTAGGGAAGAACTACTCGCTTTTTGCAGGAAAATGTGTCCAACAGAACCAGGCTCTGGAAGGGGAAGGCTTCTGCTGCGACCAGTTGAGGGGTGAAAGAAAAGATGAGACAGAAAAGGGAATAGATGGAACATGAACAGCAAAAAAGATTTCTATTGTGATAAACTGAGCTAAAATTTGTGACATTTCAGGGCACTACAGATGCAAATATTATTGTAGACACACTTAAACCGCTTTCTGCCTGCAGCCGGTGGAGAGGGAGCCTCTCATCTACCACCTGGACTCGGCATCCCATCACTCTGAGGACTACGGGGATCTGCCCGACGAGTTCTTTGAAGTGACCGTGGATGATGTGCGGAAGCGCTTTGCTCAGCTGAAGAGCGAGAGGTGGGGGAGGTGAAACAGGTTGAATGATTAGGTGCAGTATTTAGTATAAATACCTTGTTGCTGCAGAAACACGTCTGGATCCGATGTGTTTTTGTGCTGTTTGGAACAGATAATTAGTCAGTTTGGCATTTGGTCCTGCGGTATTTTGTTGATGTATAACCCTTAATTGCAAAAATACCATAGCAGTGATGAGAGGCCATAGGCAGGGAGAATGTTGGGCATCACTGTGTATGTTTTTGAAGCTGTTGTTGTTTTGTTTCTGTTTTGTTTTCGTTTATTAGCAGTTTGAAGTTTTTATTTATCAGCGCGTCTTCAAAACAGATGCACTCAAGTTTATTCTGCGCGCTCTGGATGCGGCAGCGGCAGACCAAAGCTGTTGAGACATTGTGTCTGTTTGCAAACATGTTCTCATTTATAAGACAACACACACAGTACAAAAGCTTCTAAATATGGCACGCAGGGAGCAATTAGTAGTTCTGTTTTGTGTAGACGTTTATCTTCCAGCCATCGACCAAACACCATCAGGTTGAGACCACTCACATCCTTTAATCTCCGTGTGCACTGACATGGCTGCCTCATGGCTACTGCCATGTCAGTGACTGCAATTACCAAGGGTGGAATTAAGCCGACCAAAGCAGTTTGCCTATAACACACACACACGCGTGCGCACACATGGCCACACACGAGTGGCGGTAGAAAAAGAAACACTGTTTCTTTGTTTTCTTTGCACATCTTAGTCATTGTGGGTTAAACGGCCTGCTCTTTATTTCACATTTCATTTCATTATAACATTATAACAGGGTGCGTCTCTCTGTCCCTCTTTCCTTCAGGAAGTTATTAGAGGAGACTCCGCTTATGACTAAATCTCTGAGAGAAGCACACATAAAGGAGAAAATGGATAGATATCCCAAAGTAAGTTCATGCGCATAATTACACACTTGAGTTTTTATTTTATGTTTATTTAAAATATGCAGATTAGAATTAAACCACTGTGCGTCTCCAGGTGGTCCTGAGGGTCCAGTTTCCAGACAGATATGTTCTACAGGGCTACTTCAGGCCTCTAGAGACAGGTGCGTGCGTGTGTGTGTGCCTGCAGTGTGGAGAGTGTTCATTTCAGCTGGCTAGCCACAGGTATGGCTGCAATGTGAAAGCTACTTGCGGTTCCCTCACCACATTTATGACTGTAGCCACACCAGAGTGACAGAGGCAGAAAGAATGAGACAGGTCTGTAATTCCAGCAATGAGATGCACCTCAGCCCAACAGCAACACGATAACCAGCAGAACAACAAATTGTAGGGAAATTCCTTCTGACAAATGAATTACAGTCCACAAAGATACTGATGTAGCTGCACACAGCTCAGCTTGTGCCTCAGTTGATGATCTCTGTGTCTTTGTGTGTGTCTTATGTCCAGTTGGTGCTCTGAGGCACTTTGTAAGGAGTCATTTGGAGGATCCTGAGCTCAGTTTCTACCTGTGTAAGTATTAAATTTCCCACCATCATCATCGTCAAGCATTAAAGTTCATCCTGTGAAGGTTTGAAATTGGTACAATACCAGATTTCTGCTTCTGGTTTATTGCAAACTAGATCCAGGATAATAGGACTGATCATAATTACAACCACATTGAACTCAGCATAAAAAAATCTTTTAATATCTAAAATCTGGTAACTGACACTATAACTGCTACAATAGGGTATGGCAGAAGAAAAACACGTCATTGGAGCTAATCCTGATGCTCTTCCTTGGTTTACTCCTGACTGGGAACATGTGTTTAATTGGTTAAAATATTTAGTGACTGGAGGCTTTTTGAGTACAGTGAACTCATTGTCACGATCAAGAAACCAGTTTGAGATGATGTACCATTAGCACGTGGGTACACTGTGGTCATGAAGGGATGGACATGGTCAGGCAGGCTGTGGTGTTTAAATGATGCTCAGCTGGTACTAAGGAGCCCAAAGTGTGCTAAGAAAATATCCCTCACACTATTACACCACCTGTACCTGACACAGATCCATGTTTTCATTTTGGTTATGGCAAATTCTGACTCTAACATCTGAATGCAGCAGAAGTTGAGATTCACAGGCCCAGGTGATGTTTTACCAGTTTTCTATTGTCCAATATTTTGGTGAGCCTGTGTTACCTGCTCTTGGCTGAGGGGTGCGGCACCAAGTGTGGTCTTCTGCTGCTGTATCCCATCTGGGGCAAGGTCTGATCTGTTGCATCTTCAGAGATACTCTTCTGCATACGTTGGTTATAGTTGAGTTACTGTTGCCTTTCTATTTGCTCAAAACTATCAGACTATTCTCCCCTGAGCTCTGGCATCAACCATCCCACCTTCAAAGTTACTTAAATCATCTGTCTTCCCCATTCCAGTGCTCGGTTTGAAGTTCAGCACGCTGTCTTGACCATGTCGACATACCTAAATGCACTGAGTTGTGTGATTGGCTGATATTTCAGTAATAAAGAGATACCTGCATACAACTGCAGAATCTGAAGGCAGGCAACAAGATTTTTGGTACCCTAAACTTTCTGGTTTTTGCTTCAGGTCCCTTCATCAGGCGTATTTGTGCAAACATTTTACACAAATGCATTTTGTGCATTTGTGTAAATTTATTTAACTGCATCTGAAAAAGTCCTGAAATGTGCTGCCTGCACACAAAGCTTTGAACCTGTGACAGTTTTCCCCATCAGGTTCCCAGACTGCATATAGGTTAAATGTGAATAATTGTTAACAAAATTTAAAAGCATCTTTTTTTTTTTTTTTATTAATTTT
>VUQJ01037659.1:5625-19518 GCA_015108635.1 Andinoacara biseriatus
TTTACAAAAAAAAGGGGGGGGGGGGGGGGGAATCTAATTTTTATTCATTCTCAGAGGGAGGCACATTCATAAGAAACTCAAATCATCTTCTAGAAAGGAGACTGTGATGTGGCCATTATTAGATCTCCCTCTTACCTGCAGATGTAATCATTTCCCCTGGACACACAGGTGGAATTGTTCAAACATGTTGACGGACTGCACAGGCTGCTCTGCCTCCTGCATGCTGTGGCCACACTACCATCTGCACAGACACATTCGGGGGCCTGCAATGGAGAAGCAATAGAAACCGGATCACCTGCAAGCTCGAGGTACGACACTGAGAGGCACATTTGATTTCTAACTGTGGGAA
The DNA here is from genome assembly GCA_015108635.1 of Andinoacara biseriatus. Classification (NCBI taxonomy): domain Eukaryota; kingdom Metazoa; phylum Chordata; class Actinopteri; order Cichliformes; family Cichlidae; genus Andinoacara; species Andinoacara biseriatus. The sequence continues at coordinate 5,975 of VUQJ01037659.1, forward strand.
CATTATCAATAAAGGAGCGATTTCCTGTAGTGATACAGTAAAAACGGGCCTTCATTGACTCACAGTAACATTTGCTACAGACGTCTACACTTGGATTAAATATAATCTAAATAAATTATAGATTTTACATTCATTTTAATATGATTTCAGATATGAGAGGCTAACAAATGTTAATGCTCTTGTTATTCAAAGTTAAACAGATTATACTTCTAGAAAAAAAAATATCTATGTCAAGCAGCAGCAATAACGCACATTATTTTGATAAATATCCCTTTTAGTCTGCTCGGCTCGGGTATCCTTAGGTGGGTCTCGAAAACGTGTAGTGCACTTGGCAAACAGTAATGAACAAAACAAAGGTCGTAGAGAAAGACAATTAGACCACTGCTGTATTTTCCCCAGAGTATCCTCTGGAGCATTAGAAACACTACCACCTCTGCAAAATGTATGAGTACGCTAACATTTCCTGTGAAAGGTGCAAATTGCAGCAGGCATCCAATTACGAAAAGGTTCTGATGAGAGCCATTTCAAACTGGCACTTAAATATGGACTGGGTCATTCAATCAAAATGCTAGAGGAAGCAGACACCCTTTCCCTCAGCTCATCTTCACCAGGAAATATTAATTGCTCCTGGAGCTTTCAGAATGAAGGCATTTGATCTTGCTTCAAGACACTATTAATTTTCATGTGCCATTTCTTGTTTATGTCCCACCGAGAGAAAACAAATAAGGAAAATAAAGTCCTCACGCGATCCCCTGCAGTGCACATTTGTTCCTCCCGACATGCATATGACGTGCAATCGAAGTCGACTCGCGATTCGCAGTAGAGGCCGACAAATAGTTCTGGACAACGACAAACAAATCCTTTGCGGCTCTCTTTACATGCACCGCCATTTCTACATGGATTTGGGTCACAGGGGGCTTTCCTCTTCTCGCATGGTGGGCCTGCAAAACCAACAACAAAGATTACTGCATTTCTAGTTAGAAACTGTGATGTGCTCTTAGCATAGCACGTGTTTAACTATTCTACATACTCTTGAACGCACTAACTTCAAATGACTTCAAAGAAATATCACGCCTGGAATGAAATGGCAGACGTGATTCAGAATCCACAAAGGAAGGGGTGATTGACAGGTTTAATGGTTTACACAGGGTGGTAGCATGTGTAGGGCCATTTCTTGGCACTATGCATGCATATATTAAAAACGTACTCCCACATGTAAAACTGATGCAAGGCTGGCTGTACACAGTGTCACAGTGTCTTGTTTTTATTTAACTGATGATTTAGTATCCCAACCATTGATTTCACAAATCTTCCTACCAAAGTCGACACAATGAGTCAAAAATAATCAACGCTCTAAACATGTCATTCAAACTAGCAGTACGATAACAGTTGCCATTTAAGTTATTTAGCTTGACGCATAGTGTACAGCAGTCTTGTGTGTTAACAGAGTAAAAAAAAATTTTTTTAATCATATTCACCTCAGGGAAACCAAACTCACAGCGTGAAACACAAATTACTGTATTAGGAACAGTTCACCAAAAATTTAATTTTTCTTTTCCCGAAAGCTATAAAGATGGAGTCGTTCGCATCGCCTCCTCTTCTTTTGTTTTTTTTTCTGTTTAGCCTGAGTGATGGAGAGCTGCCTCAGTCTCAGAGGAATGTTTTATGCTGTGTGTGGGGGTATTTAAATTCGTACTTGTGCTATATAGTGCCACTGCCATCCCATTAAATCAGCTCACACAGTACACACAGCATTTACATCATCACCATAAACAGAAACACCAGTTGTCTGACATTACTGGAAAAGATTCACTTGCAATATGTAATGTAAAATGTGGGATAAACCTGAGCTAATTAACAGTGGTCTGGATGTTAGGAGAGAAAAATTATTTGAAAAATCTTTGGTCTGTGATGATTTCTGACAGTTTCTCCATGTCTGAGGGTGGAAATAAATTTTTCTATTATAGAATTACATCCTAAAACTATTCACAGTAGCTGCCAAATGATATAGGAACACTGAATTGTGCAGACTGAGAAGCTACATCTATATACATGAGGCCAATTATGTGTGTATACCACATAGGTTTGTAATTTTTTAGGGTACATAAAGCATTCCTGTTCTGTATGTTGGCATCAATTGTCCAGAAGAGTGAAAAACAGAGAAACTGACAAGGCCACACATATATATCAACCTCCTAATAATTAGTTTTTAAATTTTTCAATATTACATATTTAACTGATTTACTGCATTACAGCTTAATAATTACATGTGGGAATCAGAAGACAGCCCACAATACAATATTATCACAATACTTCACTCACGATACAATACTATTGCGATTTTTAACATTTTTGTGCGAGTATTGCAATAAGATTTATTGTAATCATTCTGTCAAGCATATCACTGTCACTAAAGACTGCAATAAGACTGAGTCTGATATCAGTCAGTGATTGAATGGGTCAAGTAGGCAATTACCTGCAATCCATTTCTGATAATGCAGCAATTAACTGTGATAAATCATTGAAAATCATACATCTGTTGTTGTCTTTATGGACAGAAATTCACATTTAACAGAAATTCAGGTATAACTATTACATTTGCACTCCTTGAGTTGTGCTCATTGACAAAGACTTGTTTAGTCTGCTGGCAACATGTTGGCAATCTGTTTGCGCTTATAAATCCAACAGCAATTATTTGCAAACCTTCAACAATCTCTCTGAGAGTGATTGCAGTCAGTCCAAGTCAGACTGCAACTGTTTGCAGAAAGGTTGCCCCCTATCAGGTGACCTGAGCAATCACCCGCACGCTCTGGGCAACTATTTAGTCCCCACAAGTTGCAATTGGTCGCAGAATGTGAAAAACTCCAATCTAATGACCAGGCATATATATTTTTTTGTAGATACAAGGAGTGTAAATGAGTCATTAGCTTGCTCTGAATAAGGCGATAGCTTTGTTAAGCTACAGCGTGTCCGGTGTTGGATGGTTTTCGGTTGAGTTGATTTAATGTAAGTTTGCTCAGCTAACATTATCTCAGGATGGCAGTGGATGAGAATAGCCTTATAGTTTGCAGTATTCCCAGGGTATTTTAATGTATTTATTAAAATATAAATATTTTGTGTGTCAATATAATGCCACACAAAATATTGTGATTCTATGCCATATCAATTTTTCCGCCACCCCTAATATTAATGCAAGGCAACTGTGCTCAAACTATTTTATACTACAGCTCAAAAACTATTTTATTTGTAATATTATCTGCTTTTCTTTGACTGTTCTCATTTTAAATTTTTATGTTTTAAAAAGTTTCCAAGAATACAGTATTTATCAATAAATCTTGCATTATTCAGTAATTTATGCTCACAAATGTATTGCTATATTTTGTGATTATTTATGCACCACTGAGTATACACCAAATAAAAAAAATATATATGTGTTATCTCGGTACCAGAATTATTTATAAAAAAGTTAATAAAGAATTATAACTAATAAACATGCAGGATCTTCAAGCTGTAGTAGTAGTAAGCCTGGAGCTTTAAGCATATTGAAAGCATTTTCTTTAAAAAAGTCATTTTGACCTAAGTTGTAGCCAGTAGGGTTTTTTTTTTAAATAAACAGTGTTGAACAACAATTTCATGACCAGCAGCTTAACAAGAGACAAAGTAATGCTGTGGTGATATTGTGCGCAAAGGATAAAATTAGACTGAATTCACTGCAAGGTCAAGGTGAATAAATTTCAAAGTTATTCCCTGGTGACGGTTTTCATTTTTTTTCCTTTTCTCACATGATGCCTATACATTTATCTTTCTACTGACTTTTTCTTGCATAATTTCTTTAATCCCCCTGCTGATACAAGTTCTTCTGTCCCAGAGGCCCCTCCTAGCCTCCTCTGTGGGCATCAATCTTATTGTGCATAACTTCAGAGTTTGCTTTTGCTTCAGCTCATTTTAAATCAGAAATAGAGCTTTCAAAACTGGTTCAGTCAAAGCTGCACCTCCATAGACTGCTATGTTTTCAGGAAAATTTCCATCTGTCAAATATATGAATGAAGCATTATCGTTATAATGCTTTCTGGAAAACTCCAATAATATTGGTTAACAGCAACAATGATTTGTATATTTATTACAGTCATCTGCATTTGTGCTCTCACCTCAAACGCCATTGTTTTTTTTGCAGTGATTTTGAACTGCAGCCATCTAATATGCATAAAACAACAGCGTGTCAATACCCAATTAAATGTTTTAACAATGCTAATGACTGCATACATGCACCAAATTAAACATTCAAAACTTGGCTTTACCACCAACAAGATTTTGAAAAACAATTAACACCATGCCCCAAATGGAAATGGTCTTATAAAGATGGTAGTACTTCACAACAAATACCCCAGAGGTAGAGCAGAGGAGAGTCAAATCAAAAGAAAATCTCATTTGAAACATCCCATGAGTTTGGCTCATTATTCTGTGCGCATAGACTTTGGCCTATGAGGGCAGCCAGCACTGGAGCAGCCACTAACTTCCAGTTGATTAATGAGCCAACTGCAGCAGGGAGGTAGAGGAAGCACAAGCTCCACAGAACTCCCAAGAAGCCGATGGGACACCAAGACACCATGACTATACGAAAGCACCCGGCGGAGTCTGCTTATTTGAGGGAGCAGCAGCAATTAAAGCAAATTACAAGAAGCTGCAAAAGCAGACAGAGCATGTAAGTCCACAACTTGTTTCTCATGTAAATTATAGTAATTATCAATTTAAAATCAAACAAGGGCAGAAATGTTTTTAATAGTACCAACTGTTTGGTTTTAACAAATGTAAGTAGCCGGTTATCATTATACTGTCAACGCTGACAACTTAGCTTAAAATGCTTGCAAAATGCTTTGTTCTTTATAAAAAAAAATAAAATAAAACAAGAACAAAAAAAAACAGCTAACATAAATCTTTTCATTGTTTTTTTTTAACTCTTTTTACTCTTAATGTAGAATTTCAAAGTATCATTCAGATGTGAATAAAAGGAAAATTTTATATGAACATGATGAAGTTCATATGAAGCAACTAACGTGAAGCCTTAACTAAATATAATGTCCTCTACCTGATCAGAAACATTCAGTATTATATTCAGCATGCATCTGGCATTGACTACCTACAAGGAGATGAATGGGAAAGTGATAATTTCCCCTTTGAAAGATTTTGAGAATTATCCTATAATCTTGCTGCAATAATCTTTTTCTCCTTAAAATCTTCCGACGCGTTTCATAAAACATCTAAGAATACCTTTAAAATACATTTTTTCCTTCTATTGTGTGGCCTTAATAATCTCTTGTTATATAAAAAAAAATATATATATGCCAGACAGTACTGAAGTAACCTTGAAACAACATCTCCAAAATAATAAGCTGAAAGCATGGGCTGGACTGGAAAGGCAAAGCTGTGACACTTCAAGAATGCTGCCAGGACAAATTGTGCTCCAAACAAAACAATGAATCAATGTGAAAAGCCACTTGGAGATTTTACTCCAAAAAGTTCATTGCGGGCCTGATTTTTATAGCAGAGAGAGCTATCGAGGCCAGCCTGAGGAGCATCTAGGTCTTGTAACCATTTGTATGTGATAACGATTGACCTAACTGTACAAAAATACAGCAGATGAGACTAAATAATGAGTGAATCACTAATGTGCCATTCATCTTCACCACACCATAAGTCCCACTCAGTGTCTATACATGAGCATCCAGTAATGTCTCTGAAGTGGCTGGCCTTGGCTGGCAATGAAAAATGTGTCACAATGGTCTTTGATTTGCTTTTGTAAGTGATTCAGAGTGAGGGGCATCGGTATACTTTAACACTAAGCCTAAATAAGATATAACCATAGAATTTGTATTTATGAATATAACCAGAGCAGAAGGAGAGTGATGGATTTCCGAATAGCTACCTCTCAGCTGAATATTAATTCTGCCCTTGTGTATCTTACTAAATTAAAGCCTGAACCATGAAATAATTGCCAGGAAAATCAAATTTTTTGAAACCGGAGTGTTTATTGAACCTTCAACAAATTAAAAAAAAAACAAAACATAATATAAATTTGCATATATGAGAATAATTTTTGTATCATTTTTGCTACATCTGGCATTTCTGTGCAATTTATCGCTTAAAAATCTATGGTGCAATTTATTCAGGTTTTTCAAGGGGAAAAAAAAAAATCCCACTGATTATGTCGAGGTCTCAAAAACTCATGCATCACATATGATACATTTGGCTTTACAGGGTTAACACTTTAAATCATGTGTGTTTAATCCTGGATGTGGAAGTTTAAGTTGCGCCACCTTAAAAAAATCTAATAATGAATAAATGAGATTTCCTCTTAAAATAAGGTGCACTGAATCATTTTAGCTTTTATTTTTATGTGCTCAGCTGAAACAACACACTGACAAATTACATTTTACCTAATTGCTGTAAACCTTTATTTTATTAACTGCGGCACGCTCCGTTAGCTCGCAGCACAGCCCAGGCCCTTTAGAGCTGCACATCACTGGTTGTAATATGAGGTATTTGATTTGAAGTGGCCCCTTCGTATATTACGATGACAAATGTAACATTGAGTGGGATCAAGTTTATAGCCCACAAGGAAATGCTGGTCTTTTTATGATTTATGATGATTTGACGATAGCCATCCTGTTAGAGGGAAATTACATGGTTCTGGGAGACGGAAAACTCTTTCCATTGTGTTTTGTATACAGAATCAGAGCAAATGATTTGCCTGCTATTGATTAAAACTGTGATGTGCTGTTTCAAGAGTAGCTTTTCACTGCCACTGTGCCAGACAGCCCATCTATATTATACAAACACCCATCTAAAATAAGAGATGCTTACCAGAGAAACCAGCGTCACAGATGCATTTGAAGGATGCAGGTGAGATTTGAAGGCATGCCCCATTTTCGCAGATGCTGTCACAGTTTGCTTTCCCAATGATTTCAGAGCAGTTAACCCCTAAAACAAACAGCCCATCAGTTGATTTACAGGGGACCAGACACAGGAAAAAAGTAGATGAGCAGAATGAAGTTTGCTAGCATGCACAGAGGTCTAATGCTTTTTATTTGAATTTGGTTGAGAAAAAAAAAGGGGGGGGTGAAATCATTACTGTAGATAATGCAGCAAAGAGATTAAGGAGGAAGTCATCTGGAGCGCAAGCGATTTAAATATTAATTCTGTTTGCATTGCATGAGAATGTCGGGGGTTATGATGAATAACATTAACTTGATGTGTCCAATAAACACATAATTAAGGAGTCGCTTGCATCACGTTTCAGGCTGATTTTCTTTCAACACACAAGTATGCCTCTCATAAACAATTTTCTTTAGCCCACACATTGCTGTACAACAAGAACTATTTGATTTGTAGTAAATACAACATGTTGCAGCCATAAATTAAGTATAGCACCATTTTTAGATGCTCTGACCTAGCTCCTATTCAAACAATTTGAGAGAATTCAATAAATGGGATCAGTGACATTTGTGCTCACCTGTAAAATGTGGGGGACACAGACATTTATATGTTTTGTAGTTTGGATCTGTCGATCCATTGCTCAAACAGACTCCTTTGTTTTCACAAGGGTTATCCAAACAAGCATCAAACTTTTCACAAAACCTCCCAGAATACTGATGGTGGCATCGACAGTGGAACGCAGTTTCCCAGACTCCTGTTTGACAGACACCGTTCCCCGAACAAAACCGAAGTAGTGGAGAACTCCGGCAAAGTTGGGTTTTGACTGAGACGTTGAGCCTTAGACCTAGCTTGCACAGCTGCGTGTCTCCTTCATGCAGTGCAATAAAGTAACGATGACCCGGCTTGAGCCACTTGGCCTCAACTTCCTCACTGTTATTTATGCTGTGAGGGAAGAGAAACTGATCTTCTCTCTGTCCAGGTGCAGAACAGCTTTCAAAGTTATCTTTTGACACATTTAGGAGTTTGATGCCATATGACTTGAGTGTTTCATCAGCAGACATCAGCAGTTTGTCTCCATGTTGTAACTGAAGTGGGCATATCTGTGGGAAGTTGAAAGGCTGCTCACTTGACTCGTCTCCCCCCCGGGAATCCCAACACTCAGAGACACTCCTGCAGATGTTTCCTATTAGAGTCCAATTCATTTGGATTGTGTGTTTTTTAACGTGCCATTCAGTTGAAGCTTGTCTGTTGCAAAGTATATGGCAGTGGATCATGTGGATGGCCACAAAAATAACACTCGAGTGAAACAATGACGATCTCATGTCTCCCCCTTTCTTGGTATTTAACTCAAATCAGTCTGGGACTTTAAAGAACAACTTCATCAGGAGAATGGGTGAGGCAAATGCACTGGATTGGACTTCATGTGATGATTTGCTCCACAGTCCACAGGAGTAGCAATAGCCTGAAGAAAACAAAGAGCTTTTTAAAAAAATATTTCTTACAGTTGTATACTGGTGCCGCTTAAAACTTTATTCAGAACATTAGAAGCGACTGAGCCCACGCTGCTATTAAGAAGATTTCAGTTTATAATAACACCACAGACTTATGGCTTCTGTGAATGTAGCAGGAGCTGTCATAATCATATGCAGTGCTGCTGACCACCAAGTGTGTCACAGCAGCCTCAGCCTCCCGGAGGTTTCTACAGAGAGTGACAATGTCAGATAAAATATTCTCTCTCCCCTGCTGGTGCCTGATACCTCAGTGTCAGGCAGTGAGATGAGTTAAAGCAGACAGCATTGTCTTCCTCCCTCAGGCCCTTTTCATACGTGTGCGCCAGATAAAACAACAAAGTAGAGAAACCTTGCTGCAAGAAAAACTCTGCTTCTTGATCAGCTCACAAGGGCTGATATGAATAACTGCATGGTGATAAGTAATAAAACGCTGAATATGGAACACCAATATCAATAGAAGAGGGAGTGATAAAATGAATGAGATTGCAAGTATTGTCTTGAGGGTTCTGTAGGGACCCAGAAGACTTCATTTACATGAGGTTGACTATTGTGTTTCGCTGAACAAATTGGAAAGCTGTCAGCTGATTTCTGAAAAAAAAAATACATTGAATTAAAATTTTAATAAAAATAGGACAACATGGAGGATGGGTTTAGTGATTGCACAATAATAATTACTAGAACCTGTGCAATATCCATTTACATGATAATTACGCATTTTAACTTAACTTTTATTTAAAGTTCTGCAGTATTTTTTACATACGTGCAATATGAACGGAGTCATTCAAAGCAAAAGAGCATCATTTTGAGGTCTTCTATCTAGTTTTGACCAATGGTGGTGAAGAGACAGTCCTGCCTCAGTGCCTTTTGAGAATCAGCCTACTCTTAAAAAAAGTATGAAACCCTAACATTAGAGTTACATAGCAGACGCTGGGGTAATTCTGTTTGGGGAAAAAATGTGACAGATGTGATCCTTCTCCATAGTTACAGTGGTTCCAATTTTGGGTCCAGCAATTTTGCGATGCCAAAAAAGTGGCTGGAGCACCAGTCGGGACAGTGATGCACTGCAAAAGATGTCATTTTCGGCAGGCTGTTGGTTTTAGTGTAAAAGCACCAAAAAACACATGGTCAAGAGTCTTGACAGACCATTAAAGCCTGCTAGGTGATGTGTATGTTACCAATGAAGTCCACCAACGGTATTTAAAAGGTTGTCATTCTCCTTGTTAGCTTGTCTACTTGCACTGCAAAACAAAGTACCTCACAAACTCCTCAGGATTATAAAAAAGAAAAAGAAAATTGTGATAAATGATCGTTATGAAAAAAACAACTTATTCAAGAAGAAAACAAAACTCAATATATATTCATAAAAATTTAATTTGCACATTAAACTTGGTTTTCAAAACACACACACACACACAAAAAAAACTTCAGCTTTCTCTTAGATGAGGAAAGACTTAACATCTGTCTTCCATAATAGTCATATCAGGTATCTTGATTTGGAGGTGGACCTAAGGATCAACGGACAGAGAGACAGACAATCATTCACACTCACATTCACACCTAAAGCCAATTTGGAGTCACAATTAACCTAATCCCACTAGTGGGGTGTGCCCTTTAAAAAAATCTGAGGAACCTGGACAAGTGAAGGACAAAAGAAGTGGCAGGCCTAAAAAACTATCTACAGTATTATCTGAAAGTCATGTCCCTAAGAAATAGGAAAAAACCATCAAAGACCTGACAATAAACTATATTTTTGGCTCTTTAATTGATCCATCTACTGCTCATCAAAGCCTCATCAGAAATAGTCTCAGCGGAAGGGTAAGACAGGTTCGTGGGGAGAACAGGCTGAAGTATGGCACATTACACACAAACCTGTCTGAAAAAATCAGTGATAACAGGTCTCATGAAATGATTAATCCAAATTTCAAATTTTTTGGTTCAAATCATCATCAACATGTATGGAGGAGGTCAAGAAAGAGGTACAACACTAAGTGTCTACAGCCATCTGTTTAACACAGTTAGGGCTGCTATTGCACAGCATTGTAAATGATAATATCCCCACAACAATCAAAAGGAAACAACTCTGAGACTACCAAAAACAGCATAACACCAGAATCTAATACAGTGTCAGTGTCAGAAAGATTTTTTTTCTCTATTAGTAGCACTGTTGCGGCAGCAATGTTTACTGCTATCAGCTGCCTATAACGAGTAATGTGATTTAGGCAGGAGGTCAGGATGTATACTGTGAATAGGAATTGGACTTTCACAGTAGCAGCTACAATTCAATAATGCACTGAATGATGCTATACGCTGCAGTACACTTGTTTTTATCAACAACCACATAATAACAAGACCCAACTCAACCCAATAGTCTCACCAAGATCTGTACCAAAGTTGAAGTGAAATGAAGACCACCTTATATCACTGTGCATGTGGCAGCAAACTGGCAACATCAACAAGCAGCACGAGTAAACAGATAACAGGACAAACACTAAGGCCACGGAAGACAATCAATTTTCCACCTTTCCAGTGGTATTCAGCAAGAATACAATAAGTTACCAAACCAAACAGCTGTAGGCAGTGCATTTGGTTCAATGCCAAATTACTATCACAACTCCTAATACAGTGAGATACACTATACTGCCAAAGATTTTCACTAACATCCAAATGATTGAATTCAGGTGTTCCAATCACTTCCATGGCCACAGGTATATAAAATCAAGCACCTAGGCATGCAGACTGCTTCTACAAACATTTGTGAAAGAATGGGTCACTCTCAGGAGCTGAGTGAATTCCAGCATGGTACCGTGATAGGATGCCACCTGTGCACCAAGTCCAGTCATGAAATATTCCACAGTTAACTATTAAAGGTATTATAAAAAGTGGAAGGGATTGGGAAAGACTGCAGCAAAGAGGTAGGCCACGTAAAATCATAGTGGACTCAGCAGATGCTGAGGCAAAAAATGTGCAGAGGTCGTCAATCTCTGGAGATCTCCGAACTTCAGATTAGTTCAAGAACAGTGCCTAGAAAGCTTCATGGAATGGGTTTCTACGGCCGAGCAGCTGCATCCAAGCCTTAGATCACCAAGCACAATGCAAAGCGTCGGATGCAGTGGTGTAAAGCACACTGCCACTGGACTGTAGAGCAGAGGAGACATGTTCTCTGGAGTGATAATTCATGCTTTTCCACCTGGCAATGGACGAGTCTGGGTTTGGTGGTTGCCAGGAGAACTGCACTTGTCTGACTGCATTGTGCCAAGTGTAAAGTTTGTTGGAGGGGGGATTATGGTGTAGGGCTGTTTTTCAGGAGTTTGGTTGAGCCCCTTAGTTGCAGGTAAAGGAACTCTTAATGCTTCAGCATTCCAAGACATTTTGGACAATTTCATGCTCCCAACTTTGTGGGAACAGTTTGGGGATAGCCCCTTCCTGTTGCAACATGACTGCACACCAGTGCATACAGAAAGGTCGATAAACCAGACAGACCATCTTTGGGATGAATTAGAGCAGAGACTGTGAGCAAGGCCTTCTCATTCAAAACCAGTGTCTGAACTCACAAATGTGCTTCTGAAAGAATGGTCAAAAATTCTCATAAACACATTTATAAACCTTGTGGAAGGCCTTCCCCAAAAGAGTTGAAGCTGTTATAGCTGCAAAGGGTGAACTGACATCATATTAAATCTTATGGTTTAAGAATGGGATGTCACTCAAGTTCATATGCGTGTAAAGGCAGACGAGCAAATACTTTTGGCAATATAGTGTATGTAAAAGCTGTTTAAACCATAGATATATGCACAGTGAACTTCATTTAGACACTTATCCTTCTTGGTTCAAATCTGTTTCTAAATCCATCTAAAATTACATTCAATACTCATTCATACTTCCACAGCAATCTATAGTGTTGGCTTCCACTTAAATAAACAGACCAAAAGGTTCTCTCGGATATTAAGACGCCTTAAAGGTATTGATCAATCAGGATTAAACTGTGGGCCACACACTGAAATGGTTCAGCTAATAAGGGCCATGGGGTCAGAAGCAAGGTAATGCTTGTGAGGGTCAACTAATTGTCTCCCACAGCCTCCTGCTATTATTGCACCTCAGTCCAACCCACAATTTAGGATGCCAATCACGCAGGTCTGTAGAGGGCAAGGGATCAAGGGAGCTGTGTAAATCCTCGCTTGACTGATGACTGAGAGAGACATGAGGAGGACACAACAAATTATCACACCAAACTGGTAGGTTACATGTCAATTGTTGTCTGTCACAGCTGATATGGTGACTGAAGGAAAATTAATCTACAAAATATTTTAACAATCAGGTCCCATTTGGTTAAATTAATTTGTTAGGCAACTTAAATCTGAATATTTGCTGAGTGAAGGACATTTTTCATTATTTATGTTACTTTCTCAACCCAATGACTCATCAGTTAATCAAGAAAGCGATCAGGAGCTTACTCGGTAATAAAAACAAATCAATGAAGCACTGCTTCATGTACATAAGCACTAGATCAAATAGGAAATTTGACATAACAAACCTCTCTGAATAGTTTGATCAGAAACTAGGCCACATCTGAAAAACATTTGCTAACTTGCCAACTAATGTGAAATATTAAATTTTCCTGTTTTCTTCACAAGTAGCAAAGTTTGGCTCATTAAGCTGTCAGCACGATGCACAGACAGTGATGAAGATGGTGGTTAGTGACTGAGGCGCAATTGCTAGTTACAGTACAATGGCACTTCTGCAAGAACGAGGACGCACAGGTGTAAGTTGAGGCAAACATTGTTGAGATAAATAGTGTAAGCCTCCTTGTATATGGTAATTTCTCATTATCATTTCCTCAGAACTTTCCATAGTCTGCCAGCTGCAGTGACTGAATGCTGATGGTGTTTGCTATTGTGCTATATCGAGTGTATTTTTCATTTTTTTCTCTCCTGCTTAGGAAGTGGAGATGACTTATCGGACGTTTATATTTGTAGGGCATATTAAATTAAGTTGAATTAAATTAGAATTCAAGTTGTAAGCCTCCTACATTGATGAAATCTGCTGCTGTTCTGTCACAACATGTCCCTCAGGATCACCATAACAAAGAAAGGGGTCTTTTGCACA
>VUQJ01037662.1:2777-15672 GCA_015108635.1 Andinoacara biseriatus
ACACCAACAACCATACCACATGTCCAAAGTCACTTAAATCACCTTTCTTCCCCATTCGGATGCTCAGTTTGAACGTCAGCAGGTTGCCTCGATCATGTCTACATGCCTAAATGCTCTGAGTTGCTGCATTACATATTAGAGTAGAAATATGCATTAATTAGCAGTTGAACAGGTGCACCTAACAAAGTGGCCAGCGACTGCATTGAAGAACTTAGAAGTTCCAGGAGTTGGTGGAGACCAACACGAAGCAAAAACAAAACTGAATATTTGAAGGTTTGCCAACAATAGCAATAAAGTCTTAGTTTCCTAGCATAATGTAATTAACTGGGTGCAAATTTTGGCTATTATTCTGTGAGGTTGCATCTTAATTGGAACTGTTTATATGCAAAACATGCAGTGGTGGTGACAGTGAAAAATCTATACATCTGCCAGTTCTCACAATTAAAATAAATGTGTTTGTGCAGGCTGAGTGCAGATGGAAATAATCTCTGCAGAAGCACAGATTTGGCAGATTGAGCGGTGAAGCTACTAATCAATCACGAAATACTAATAATGGGTCTGAGCCATGTCACCAAAAATAAAATTGCTAATTGTCTCTGTATTCTGGTTAACAGGCTGCCTTCTTTATATTCTGCCAACTAAGCTGTTGCAAACAGCATGAATTAAATATTTAATAAAGGCTTCAGCCGTGGCTGCTTGTTGCTCCTCAGCGCTGCTGTAATGTCACGTCCCTCCAAAGTGGAGCATTCACAGGCTTTTAATGCCAGGTAAACACATCAATCATATAAATAGTTTTTTTAGCCAGTTTATGATGCAAGTTATGAATGTGGGCTTCGAGGTTCACTCTACCCTGGTCAGTTATTGTACCGTGCATTAGAAGAATTCCCCTCGAGGCATGATTTTTTTTTTTCTCGTAAAGGAACAATAAATAACGTTTTGACCGACCGGGAGCTCAAAATGACTCTAATACTTCTGCAGAGGTTTGATGGCACTGTTGATCAATACTAATAATTCAGCTATTACTTCATAAGGTGCTGATGTGTGTGGTGTTCAAAACTTACTTTGTAGACTTTGTTTTGGAAAATAGCGCTGCCATTTTTGGATTTTTAACAAGCGCGGAGTGACAGATGAAAGGCTGGATTCTTAAACCAAAGGAGAATAATTTCAGCCGGATGTTTTCTGCAGCAGCAAAAAAGATGCTACACACTATTGTGTAAATGTGGCCTTACAATTTGTGTTGTGTTTTTTTTGTATTTGCTTCCTCTATGACACATCTTCATCGAATAAACACATTTCCACACAGAGGAGGTATCAATAAGCCGACTCTCTCTGCTCAAACCCTGGAGGTTGTATAGAGAAGTGATAGGGAACTCATGAAAAACTAGATTATGTCCAGTTGTTGTTGCCTCTGGGTAGAATTACTGTGGACCTTGTTATAGTTTGGTTATAGAGGGCATTTTGAACTGCCAGGCTTGGCATTCAATTACACAGCCATGTAATCTATGACTCTCTCTGCCTTTCACTTTCTCACACATACAAGTAAAAACACTCGTGTGCATGTGGAGCTACAACATGCACCGAGATCAGGATTTCTCAGGATTTCTGTTTATTCCAGTATACGTAACCTGCTGAGAGGGCCTCACAGCAGATACGTGTGCAACTAACAGGCCATCTGTGCAATGAACATGGTGTATCTGTACATCCAAACACTTATGTAAGGACTCGTTTTTGCAGTATGTTGTGAAATTCACTGAAACTTGGCGACATGCAGAGATTTTTCTTCTCAAAAGCTCCTTAAAATGGAAAAGAAAAGCTCACTCAGATGCCCTCCTTTGTGCATCTGTTGACAGTGCTTTTAAATTTAGATCATGCGTATGGAAGTAATGTACTCGGCACCCTTGCTTAGAAAACCATCCAAAGAGAAAATGGATAGAAGTCATGATCTGCAAGATGTGCAGACTGAATGTTATGTTTAGGCCCTAAAGACAGACGCGGGGGCAGGGTAAGGTGAACAAAAGGCGAGCTGTTCATTGTCAAGCTGATGAAAACCAAGACGCAGTCATTCTAAAAGGGCGAATAAAATAATAAAAGAAACTGAAAACTGTAACTGCCAAAAGCTAGAACTAGAGAAATGGAGAAAATGATTTTTAAAAAAAAGAAAAGCTAGGGGTAAACAGACTGGAACTAAGAAACAAGAAACAGATGCTCTAGCACGAGACATAGGGAGACAATAAATACACAGGAAGGCAGTTAGGGGGAAGTGGAGACAGCTGGGGAGAACGAGACACGGCAGAATTACAGAAGACGAGACAAAAGAAGCAAAACTCAAGGCAACGCACAAGGAAGTCCCAAAATAGAACAGGAAGTGAGATAAGTAAACTGAAAACACAGACATGATTCAGCTACAAGGAACTTGAAATATGAAGCGGGAACTAAACTAAAACACCAGGAACTGAGAACAAGATTAAATATACTGAAAATGAAAATATAAAACAATATAAGCACAAAACAAACCAGGAATCTCATGGAATATAAAAAAAAACGACTAGAAAGACCAAGAAAAACCTCAAACTCTGGGCAAACTGACCCAGGACCATAACAATAGATGGTTTGAGCTTCACATCCAAGTGTAGTTGTTTTTTTTCTTTCTTTCTTTAGTGGTAAATGGAACCTAAAATATGCCAGTTTCCCTACTTGCAAATTCTTTTTAAACCTCACTGTAAAGCACAGCAGCGTTCAGAGAAACCTTTTAAGCTTTGGTAACACTGAGAGGCAGCGTCTGTGAATATCTACCATCTCTGCAAGACTGGATAAAAGAAAACCTTCTAGTTTACTTCATGAGTTTTTAAGCGACTAATATTTTGAGACAGAAGCAATGGCTTCAAATGATTTATTTCATCTCCAAGTCCAAAAGTGGATGGTGTGTAAAAACGGCCATTTTTTTGTGCCATGTACTTATTTTTGTTGCTGGACTCTCACAGTTTAAAATTATCCTTGTTTATCTTTTATTGGGCCCTGGCGCAGCTCATCAGTTTTCCCTCTGTCTGAAACGAGCTGTTAGCTCCTCCCACTTTAAGACAACCTTCTTTTGATTGGCTGCTCCTCGTAAACAGCTGGTGGTGCTTTGGTACACATAACCAAAGAGTGTGCCACAAGAAAGAAAAGTCCTTATTTCTTTTTAATTTGCTTCCAAGGAGCCAGCTTTTTCTCTTATTTTTAGTGCAGTACTTGTACTTGGGCCATTTTGGAGGATTTTTGTTTGTTTGTTTGTTAAGCTACTTAACACTAAATTTATCTTGAGGCACTTTGTTACTGCCTAAAAAAAGTCTCGGGCCAAAAAAAAAAACTATCTACAACAGATGAACATTATCTGAAAGTCATGTCCTTAAGAAGAAGGAAAAAATTCAGCAGAGACTTGACACAGGACCTGAGGGATGCATCTGGATCTTCAGGTGATCCATTCTAGTGTTCACTGAAGCCTCATCAGAAATGGTCTCAGTGGAAGGGTGGCTGTCAGAAAGCCATTAGGAAAGAAAACAGGGAGAAAAGGCTAAGTGAGTGTTTACAGCTATCTGTAAAACACAGTGGCGGTCGTGGTTTGGCGCTGCATTTCAGTCAGTGAGTTTGGAGATCTTGTCCGAACTGATGGAATTATGAATGCAGAAAAGCTCAGATTTTGATCCACCATGTGATACATCTGGAAAGCATCTGATTGGGCATGGCTTCTTTTTTCAGCATGACAATGATCCCAAACATGCTGCCAATGCAGTAAAAGCATTACTGGATAGAAAACCCCACAATGGAACACTATCAGTCACAGATTGGCCTCCCCAGAGCCCGGACACCAACGACATTGAAGCAGTGTGGGATCATCTTGACAGAGAACAGAACAAAAAGGCAGAAACATCCAAAGAAGAGCTTTGAATGTCCTTCAAGAAACGTGGAGAACTATTCCTGAAGACTACTTAAAGAAATGAGAAGAAAGCTGCCTCAGAGAGTTCAGACTGTGCTGAAGAATAAAAGTGGTCACACCAAATATTGACTTTCAAGCTTGTCAAACTCCGGTTTTGCCTTATATACTGTATGTCCATGTATGTTTCCACGTGTCTCAATAAACCATTCCACCCATTTCCCGTTTGATTCCTGATCTTTTGATGCAAGAATGCTCTGATATCACCAAGTGAAACTCAGGCAATGTTTAATATAAGCATCCACCATTGTATCAGTATATGACCAAAAAAAAGAAAAGAAAAAGCATAACAGGTCCCTGGTAAGAAAGATAATTAATCCTTAGAGGTTTTTGCTGTAACTCAGCAAAAAGTTGCAAACCACTAATAATTAGCTCGTGTAACTGTTGGCCATTAATGTTCACAGTTACAAGGTCCTGTGCTGTGCTGAATGGCCATCCATCTGTTCCAGCCTGAGTCAAGGCTCAGCAAACTGTGGTTTCTAAACGACATCCATCTGTTCCTACTCGCTGTCACGTCGCCTGATTACAACCCAGCGTGCACTCTGATGAATCCGAGGAGCATGTCCTCGGGTTGCAGCTCAATCGTGTATTTAGTTCTGAATTGCTGGCAGCAGGTGTTTCTTGTATGTTGTGTACGATATGAGAACCGTGTGCCTCTCACCACTGTGATAACTACAAATGTGCATCAGAAAGGAGCTTCCCAAAAAAAATACAGTCAGTTTAAAATGCTTTGTTTTCTCTTTTTTTCCATTCACGTTGTGTTTCGTACCTGCTACAGATTCCTTATTTACACACAACCCCTTCCGCTGCATGTAAATCCAAGCCCTCCTTTCTTTTCCTGTGTTGTTGTCTCCTGCTTCTCCCAGACGTCACACTCCTCTCCCTGTCACTTTAGGGTCCAGCTGTCAGATGAGAACCCTGGACAGCGGCATCGGCACCTTCCCTCTCCCCGATTCTGTCACCCGGGCCAGCGGTCGCCATATCCCTAAATCTGAATCCAGCCCGGAGGGGGTGACCGCCGGCTGCTCGGAACTCAATCGGGAGCCTCCCTCTTCTCACCCTGACCCCACACAACCTGATGTGAAAGTGCCTTCCCTTTCAAAACCCCACCCGCATGCCCCTACTAGCACGGGTCACTCCCTGTCTGACCCCACTGTGACCTGCAGCAACGGCAACACCCGGGACACCCAGAGCTGCCTGCCCAAATTGGCGTCCTCGGGTAAGTCAAGAATATTAACTGTAAACAAATACTTCTTTTTTTCTGTTTGCAGTCCCTTCATAGTATTGACCAGTCATGCCAAGTGGGTGAAATTGGATTTGAAAGCTGCTAGTTCTAAATTATCTACATTCATATTTGGATAATGACCTGCACATTGAGCGAGACGTCTTGCCCAGATATGTGTTATCTGGTTATTTTCTGGCTACACTTTAAGCTCCAGAATATTCGCCATTTTCTCCCTAGGCCAAAACACAAGACAGTAACCAATGGGCTTCCAGATGAAGCCAAGCAGGTCTTCATATTCAGAGATTTCCCCCATGAGATGTGTTACCTGGTAAACATTGCATATAGTGCAAACGGTCAAAAGTTAGCATGCTAATGTGCCAAACCAAGATGGTGAACATGTGAGCTGCTTAAATCATGTATGCATTGTGATTGCTACAGTCACACTAGGGCAGGGATGGACAACTCCAGGCCTCGAGGGCCGGTGTCCTGCAGGTTTTAGTTCCTGATCCAACACACCTGAATCACCTCCTCAGTATGCAGTCCTGCTAATGACTTCTATATGTGATTCAGGCGTGTTGGATCAGGAACACATCTAAAACCTGCAGGACACCGGCCCTCAAGGCCTGGAGTTGTCCATCCCTCTCTGAGGGAAAACAGTGGTTGGTGACCACAGCACAAAGTTGGCACAAACAGTCTTGTTGCCTTTGAAATGGTTACTTCAACGATGGTGACCACTCACAATCAGCTGCCGTCTTCAAAGCATCAAGTCACATTCAAGTCTGTTTGGGGGGGTTACACGCTCAACCTCTTGGTGACCAGTTGGTTGCTGCTACTACATGCAATCAGTGGGCAGCTGCCAGTTTATGTAGTGACAAGAAGGCTGTGGTCCCATTTTCAATGGACACTTAAAAAAAATCCTTAGTGAAAATCTGTGGAAGAGTTTCAGCAACACCAACATGAGGATTGAATAAAACATGTACTGCCCCTGCCCACAAAAAGCCAATTGTTTATTTTAAAATAGACAAAGTGGAGAATATATCCAGCTAATTCATGTTATTGTACTGACGTGTGTAATGGTAACATCAGCCTGAAATACGTATTTGCAAAGATGGCTGCCAAAGGGTAAGATGGCGATACTACAAAAAGGGGTAAAGAAGGTTTCCTGCCGATGCAATAAAATACCGTAGGTTAGCTGCTGGATTCATTTATCTAGATCTGTCTTTCAGACCAACTCAACAAATTTGCTACAACAACAACAACAACAACAATTTTTTTGAATAAGAGAAACAAGGTATAGAATGACAGTTCATTTTCTGCAGTATCTCTGCCTGTAGCAGCCCTAGCTTGTGCATTTACTTGTATAAGCTTTACATTTGAAACTTGAAGTGGTAGATAAATCAAAGCAAACCTGCCGGCCTCATATCTTATAAATGCCTGTGAATCTAATATATCGCTGATACCCATCGGAGCTTTTTGCTTTTACCTTTGTACAGCAGGTTTTTTTTCCTCTAAATTAACTTGAAGAGCATCAAAGCTGCCTGGATGAGGCGCCACAAAAGAAAGAACAATGCTTTTGTTTTCATATTCAAGTTTTCTATCAAGGTCACAGTGAAAGTAAATATAATTCATGCCTGTAAAAGTTACTATTATCATGTTCAGTGGCAAAAAGCCTAACCTTCAAAGCCTTAGACAGCTTATTTACCTTTCAGGAAGGTAAGTGAAGTATTGAATGTCACTGTACTTTATGTTAACGCATTTTCCTCCTGAGCGCTCAAGGGCTTCAGGGGTGCAGACAAGAGGAAGTCGTTTGGTTTATTAAACTCTGATTAAAAGAAGAACCTTGTTTGTTCAGCCAATTCAGAGTCTCATGCATCAACACTGACATCTGATACTCAGCTGAGATAGTAGAAAGCCGCACACTCCCATGCCCCGAGGAAAACCAACAAATGCAATTAGATAAGTATGTCACCGCAGCGATAGATCATAAAGCACCTTCTGCCTCGGCATTGGCCGTGATGTACAGCAGAACTGCCGAGGGTGGGATGCAATCAGATGGCTAATTAAAGCTACAATAACACACAGGGATGAGCGATCACACCCGGACATTCATGCTTACAAGAAATTAGGCAGCATCTCTTTCACCTCAGTGCTGCGGTGGCACTGCAGAGGCAGGAATTTGAGTCATAACTGCAAACAGAAAGCAGCTCTTGTTGAGTCTCCCCCAGTGGAAAAAGTTGATTAGGAGAGCCTAACGGTACGCTCTGCATCTTTATCGCACGTTTTACCCCTCTGTCATTTCCTTCATGTATATGTAGAATCAAAAAAGTAAGAGTGCCAAAAAAAAAAAAAGGTAATGTCTGTCACATTGTTTGTTTCATAATAGGCGAAAGGAAGAAGGTGAAAGGACTTTAATGATCTTGATGCAGATTTCTCAGATGGAGACAAAAAACGAGCCAAAAGCAGCCCGTTATTGTAATGCAGCTGAAAGCGAGGTTTCTGAATGCGAGACAATGAAACTGGCGTCTGACAGCAATGGGTAGAGCGATAATAAGACAGCTCGACGTCATTTGGGGGCAACAGCTGAAAGCTGTTCTGTTGGCTGCCAGGAGTCGTGGATGGAGCAGTCAGAGGGTGGACACTGCTAATGTTTCATTCAAATATGCAGGGAAATGGATTTGTAGCCAGCTGGATGGGTTTTGGTTGAATGGGTGTACAAGATGTACTCATCCCGTGTTTCATCAGTCTGTCAGCTCAAGGAGACATTGTCAAAGGAGTTGCAATGGTGTTTCCCTCCTCCCTCAATGTGCTATAAGCCAAAATATGAGGCAATTTGCTCACTGTGCATGGCAATATGAGGATTAGGTATGGGCAACTAAAAATCCTATTTCACTCCGAAGTATTCGACTCGTCGCTCGAATCGCTCTGCTGGTAGACTTCTGATTTGCTAGCTTTACCTGGTGGAGTTTTGTAATCATCTTTGGTTTTGCATGTTTTTCATTCCTGTACAGTAGCAATTAATCTCACAGCGCAACGCCACACTTTACCCACCCAGCACCCGGCTAGCAGTGCATTCTTCTTCTATTTTGTTGTTTATCGGTCTCTGGAAAACAGCTTGTAGGTGAATTAACACCACCTTCTGGTGGCAGGAGCACCTGAAGGTACCAGGCATCTGTATAATTGAGGCAAAAATATCTATTATATTCTATAAACTATTATTTTGGGGTCTGTTTACATAGGCAACCCACTTATATGTCGTACATGTTGTTGCATCAGTCCAGTTGTGAAATGCATTGTGATTCCTTAGTTTATTTCTGTGTGTACGACACTTCAGATGGTCATGTGATAGCTGTTGTAAACCTCCTCCGTTTCCCTTTTATCTCCTTTGACTTCTAGATGCAATCAGGACAAAGAGGTTGAGTTTTTGTGCCCCACACAGCAACATCTCAGGTTCCACTGAGGACAACGAGGCAGAAACAGAGAGGAAGATGAAAACCAAGGACCATGATATTCCTGGTGTAAGTCGTTTACATTACAGTTAGTTGGCAGATGACATATTTGTGGTTCTTATTAGGACTCAAGAGATACCCATAAACTGTCCCATACTTGAGACGGTTTCAGAATGGAAATTCTTTTCATTAGGTATAGAGTTGCATTGGCAATGAGATAATTAAGTGGTGGCCATACACTAACATCTGTTTATGTTGCAAAGAGTAACCAAAAGCCTCGGCTTTGCAGTTAATTACTTTTTAAAAAAAGCAGTCTGGTACAGTTAAAAAAGACAGCCTTTATTTCATGGAAGTATGCACTTTGTTTTGAATATGTGGGTGAAATGGACAATAACAGCATCCCAGCGACATGCAGTGTGAGTTGAGGAGGATAATGATGCCAGTGCTATAGCTCCACAGCATCAATGCTTTTAGGTCAACTGAAACTGTCACTCCAAGGGGGATTAATTAGCTTGTTGCTGATTATGTGGTGGAAGAAAACACATTCAGATGTAGAAGTCCGGTAGGATACACGCCAATTTGACGATATAGTCAACATGCACAACCTAATTATTACCTTTATTTAACCAGGAAGTCCCACTGAGATCAAATCTTGTTTAAGAGGGAGACCTGGGCAAGGGCTACAATATCTACAACATGATACACCAGGTGATGTCTGTAAATGAGAACTGGTTCTCAAACATTTTACCTGGTAAAATAAAGTTTTTAAAAAAACACGGTATATAAATACCCACAAGATCACTACACAGGATATGTGTGTTTACGTTGAGGTATTTCTGCAATTAGTCCATGCAATTAGATTGCAGCCATTGTCTGCAACCACTTGCCAACCAGTCTGAGAATATACATATTCCCCCCGCAATCGGTGGTGCTCTAACCTGATTACTTTTTAATGGCAGTAATGTTGCAAATGACTTTTAAAAGGTTTCCCTACTGTAGGTATTCAAACATGAATAGTTACATGTACGCTTTCTTTGTAAAAGTTAACTTAGTCATGAGGGCTACAGTTAGTTTTTTATGGTATTTTTTTCTACGTTCTCTGTGCAGACCAGACTGCATAATAGTGCTCATGAGGCTTTAAAGGCGCCTCATGTCTGTGTTTTTAAAATGACTTTTTGCTGCCTGTGAACAGGAAAGAGCCTTGCGAGTGTGCACGTACTCAGGCAGCAGCAGCGACACCGAGACTGAACCCGAGGGAACGGGAAGCACTTTGGGATCGCCGCAAAAAACCCTGATCAACAGAGCTAAGAAGAATGACTCAGGTCTGGTTAAAAATTGTAGTCACTGAATGATTTATGAAGCTCCCTCAATCGTTGTCATTTGTAGAAGTTGGATCAAGCTTAACTGAAAGTTCCTTTTTAAAAACTGTTTCCTGCGTTTACAGTCGAGCAGAATGAGGACACCCTGAAGAGAAGAAGTGTGGAAAAATCCTTGTCAATCATGGACTACTATCAACACGACATGTTCTCGCACCCGGAGAAGGACAGCAGGAAGATTTCACAGTACAACCTGCTGCACAAGGAGTCGTCTCTTGATGGAAAAGCCGGAGACAGGCTCAGTGTGAGTATTCAAGCGCCTTATTGTTCCCAGCTAATCAGTTTCGCTCATCAGCAGCTGCTTTACAGGCATGCTGTCGATCCCCATCAAGCTTTTTATTGGTTTTATATCTTCCTCTCCAGGAAGTCATCCAGGAGGTCAATTTCTAAGTGTTTAAATTTGCGGGTAAATGTTCTGTATATTAATAGCTATCATTGATTGGAAAGCCTCAAAATACCATTTGAAAGAGAAAATGCACCCTGTGCTTGTTGCCCTAGGTTAAATCAATTGCCTCTTAATGTGCAGACCTAAAAGAGGCACTTTAAAGTGTTAAAAGCCACGTAGCTCCCAGTTGTACGGCACTTTTTAAAGTGTGAAGAGGATATGTATTGAGTCAGAAAAATGGCGCCTCAATGAAAGTCTTCCCAGGATGGTGGATGCATAATTTTGCTTTCTTTGCAGCCGAGGTGGGAGGCAGAATAAATTGAACTGTTAGGATTCCTGTATGTCGCAGACTTCGGCAAGGAGACCGGTCAGACTCGCGAGGCGCGGGAGGTCTTTCAAAGTCACTAAAACTCCAAGGTTTTTTTCCTTGTTTGCACTCCCAAGGTTTTGTCTTCTGCCGTTTGGAATCGTTTGCAGATTTTCACAGAAAAAGCCGCCTAATTGCTTTCGATCGCCTCACCCTCTTGTGTCAGCGGGTATTTGCCTACAAGTATTTAACGCTGCTGAATGACAAATGAGAATCAGAGACCATGAAATGGCCTCCAGCCTGCAATGCGCCGGCTCTGTGGGACAAACTCTCCTACAGTGCTCCTGCCCCAGCAGCAGCCCTGACATAAAAATCCATATTTTGAAAAAAGAAAAAACAAAAAGCCCTGACTCAACACGACTTTTTTTTTTTCTTTAAAAAAGCATAGTCTGTTAGAGATGGGGCGGAAAAATCTCAATTTATGGTGTGGGCTGGTTCTTGACCTCTGAAGTCGTCTTGGAATTTAAAATAAGATCAGCTCGAATCTATTTGTAATCATTTCCACCCACAAATTAGAATAAATATCACGCACGCTCTCATTTCCACCATTAAATACTCAAATTTTGTTGTGCACACGCGGCCTCCCTCTGAACCACGCTGCATCATTTTATTATGACAAATTGAGGCGGATGTAGGTGATGTAGTGAGGACTAAGTGCAGGGTGATTCAGCAAGTAAACACATCGCTCGAGTGTCCTGAGGGCAGTACTTGAGCAAAACTGAATCCCCCTAAGCTCCGAGGTCAGTTTGCTGACTCTGCCAAGTCAAGCGAAAAGAGAGTTTCTATCAAGTATTACATTATTGTGCAGAGGTTGAGTTTCCATTTAACGAAGCAAAGTTCAGCGATCGCACTTGAACTATAAGCGAAGAAAGAGAAAGAGAGGGATTTCCGATTCTGATCAGAGCCCCGGCGGAGAGGCAAAGCATCGAACGAGAAGTTTTGAAGCGGTGCTGTGCAGCCAAGCTGCAAGCACAGCTCCATTAGCCGACACGCAACGCACTCAGATAGGACAAGCAAAGCCGTGTTTGTCTCATCCTCAAACCTGCCCGTCATGTAATTGGACGCAGACGGCTACGTTTCCGAGTAGAGGGGTGGCTTATAATGCTTGCAGGGACTGCAGCAGTAATGTGAGGTCAGGAGTTCAAAATGAAACGCCTGTAAACTCGCTGTCAAAAACATAAAAACATTTAATACATTTTCACAGCTGTGATATAAACAAACAAAAGGTTATCGATAGATGATGCAGTAATACTCTGATATACCTGTGAATGTATAGGGTTGGCTACCAAGGCTTGGGAGCAATGGCTTTGTGTGCCATAGCAGTGGAAATGTCCTAACTGCTGCACTTCAAATGCACTTACTCCAACAGAAATCCATTTTCCGAAGCGTCCTTCTGCTCGGGGGAAGGTTTGCTGTGATTTTAGTAGCAGCTAATTCTGTGCAATGAGTACAAATTCATATTTCTGTTAAAATAGGCATTAGACGTTCCAGCTAAGCCAAAGTTAGCATTAATCTCTGACAGTAACCGTATTCCTCAGCTGCGAACCCACCGTAATGATGGATGACTGCTGCTGAACCCATTTACCCTGCATTATTCTTCTGAAACAGACAATCTATCCGAGTGTCATCACCTCCTCACCCCCGGCTGTGCACGTCCACACCTGTGCGGCCGCTCTCCTTTTGCCGCGGCTCGGGAGCTTTTGACTCGGGAGACGCTGTCATTGGCTTTAGTTTGGGCAAGTTTGGTAGCTGGTAGCGGGCCTGTGTCAGAGCCCCGTGATTTAAGCGCCTTTAATAACCTTTCACAAACACTCAGGAGAGTGATGTAAAGCTCAGCGGCTCCCATCAGGGCTCTCACAGCCCGTGCTGGCCTCCCATTCATCATCCTGACAGCACCTGACAGCCCCGCTAACGGCGGCCCCCGCCCTCTTCTCCCTCTATCCTCTCCTTCCTCCCAGTCTCTCTTTCTCCCGCATGTCTTTGCTTGTCTTCCTTTCACTTTTGCCTCTCTCTATTTCTGTCTCTCCCGTACAACTCTCTTTGTCTTTCTTCCCAGTTGACTTCGCCCACTTTCGCTCTAAACAGGTTTCCTTTGTCTCCTTCCCTCTTTTTTTTTTTTCTCCCCC
>VUQJ01037662.1:21176-33152 GCA_015108635.1 Andinoacara biseriatus
ACAGTGGAGAGAAGCTGCAGCCAACACAGTGGACACCTGTGCACCACCCCACACGCTGCTACCTATTGGCCAGCCACAGGAAGTGGTTTTTGTTACCTTATTTGAATTTACAGGAGTAACAGTCGATCTGAGGACGCAATATCATTTTCTCTTCTGGGTTCGTTAAATACGTATTTCTCTGGTTCGAAGGTCAAACGCATGGTGTCCAGCTGGGTGGACATTAAACAACTGCACTGCTGTTTTCATGCCCAAAGAGGAATAAAAAAAATCTTGACTGAGGTTCTCATAATTCATGCATGAAAGGGATATGCAATACTGTGCGAAAGTTTTGAGCCACCACTCGTTTCTTTATATTTTTGGCATCCAAGCAGCCAGGCTTTCTTGATCGATAGTTCTCGAGGCTTTCTGAAGGTCTTTCAAAGTTCTTCTTTGGATATTGGCTGATTTTTCACTCGTTTTCAGTTGAGTCCTTGTACCTGAGCATATCGTCATCAATATGTACAGAGGAGGCCGGGATAGAGGTACAACAGTGAGTGTCTGCAGCCATCTGTAAAACACGATGGAGGCTCTGTCATGGTTCGGGGCTGCATTTCAGCCAGTGGTGGTTTTCTGTCCATCATAAGCAATTCTGATTATTGTAACTGAATCTGTTTTATAGGTGGACCTCTTTAAATAAAGGCCTCACAAGCGCAGATATTTCTTTTCTTCTAGTTGTAGATAAGGAAAACAAATGTGATCACATTTTCATTGCGATAGGGAGCAGATAATTTCTAATTAAGAGGATCTTTACAAGAACTCTGTGTTTGCATTGCTCTTGCAGCAAGATGAGGAAACCACTCTTTCAGAGCTTGCGTGGACCCAAATGTGCTAATAAAGTTCAGTGGTTCTTCTAACCGCTGAACTTTATGAACATGAGCTTCTGAGTCATGAGTTTAAGAGAGTTGCTACATAAAAAAAAAATATATCTGCAGAACTCAGTGCCAACATGTGGAAGCGTTTACAGCTCCACGAACTTTATCACAGTCCCGCCTGTGTGTTCGTGCTCCTCTTGTGGACTAGCTCTGGATTTATGTCTGAGGGGAGATATAGCTCGCAGCCAAATGCTAAACGGTCCGGGTTTAGAGTGTCCCTGGAGGTTGCACGTCCCCTCCAGCTACTCCTCTGTGTACTTACCCCTGCAAAAACACCTATGAAGATAGCTGCTGCGCTCCCAGGCTCGATTTATTGCAGGAAAAAAAAATGTTTACAGCCTCTGAGGAGATGTTTTGAAGCTGAGTGGTACAGTAACTAGCTTGTTAAAGTGTCTTTTGAGACATGCATTAGAAAGATGCTCACAAATTGGCACATTATAAATACGAACAGACTATTTTTAGGTGTATGTGTTGTGTTGTTTCCTCTCTGAAGGGATTCTTTTACTCCAAGGTTGTGTGGCAAAGGGTCACATGGCAGTGAAGCAGGTGGTTAATGCATGCTTTTACACTTTTGCTGATGAAGTTAATCACTGCTGCGTTGGCTAAAGGTGCGTTTCTTGGTCCGGCACATTTGTGGCACATGTAGTCACTCCTGCTAATTGAAGCGGTGTTAACAAACTAATAGTAATATATTCCCATAAAGCAGATGGTCAGAGGCAATGCAAAAGCATTAATAACACTGTACAGCACCATTAATGTAGTCAGAGGACTGAGGGGACCCTGAGATGAACACCTGCCAATGCCCAAGACATACATTTGGTCCTCAAGCATGATAAAAATCTCAATACAGATCACTGTCATGCTCTTGGGAGGCATCGGGTTACTGCGTGAGTAAAGACAGGGCAATGCAAAGGTTCACACTGCAGCTTTTACCATAAGACAAACGAACATGTTTTGGATCTACATTAATCTACGTTCCTTTCTTTCCATTTCTGCAGAAGGAGATTCCCATGGAGAAAATCCCCATCAGTGAAAGCCAGCCGCTCTCGCTCGACTTCTCCTTGGAGTCCTTAAACAAGCTGAATCAGAGCAGCTCCAGCAGTTTGTATCCGGATACGGGCTCGGGCGGCCGCAGAGCTGACTGCCACGCTGACACGGGGAGGAGCAGGGAGAGCTGCTACAAGGTGGATGAAGCCTCGTCTTCCTCCAGCTTTGCGAGCAGGCCTGGGGCGGATCCCGTGGGCTCCCTCAGCGACTCGCTGTACGACAGCTTCTCTTCCTGCACCAGCCAGGGCTCCAACGATGTCTGAGAAGGCAGGGCTGTAGCCACGGAGTCTTCTTTTCAAGCCGCTTCGCTTCCATCTTGGACTCCTCAACCTTTTCCGTTGTTTTCGCATTCTGTTCTCCTTTTTGGAAATCCCATGCCTTGATTGGTTGGATGCTGAAGGATACAGTGGACCTATGGAGTGGATTTTTTGGGTAGATTTGCATCTCTTTTGACTCTTCGGATTCACCCTAAAAGGGTTGGGCGATTTGTTAAACATTTTCCAAAAGCTGTCAGTCCGACTGCCACCTCTCCACAAAAGAATTTTGAAAAATTCACCAATAATTTTGACAAACTGAGGAATCTAGAAAAAAAATTGACACCTTTAACATCAGCCATTCCCAAACTTTAAAATCCCATGACCGGTCTGAAATCTGAAAAGTTTTCACGGACCAAAACTTTAGTCACATCGTTTTGTCATCAGTGACAATTGTAAACTTAATTACAAAGCTGACATTTAAAAAAAAGTTATTTATTGATTCTAAAGGATCTCTTGCGGTCCCATTTGCAGTACGTTCTTGGCCCATCAGGGGTCTGACACCCACACTTTGGGGATCACTGCTCTGAACGCACAAACAGGTGGGATAACATATGCATAAGAAACAACCAGGGTGGAAAACCTGTGATGCGTGGTGTGTCAGTGAAAAACTAAAAACACAGGAATGGAAACTTCCACTCTGGTTCCAACTGCCCGCGGCATTTTCTAACCCAGCAGGTTCTCGCAATGGCCGTGCGGCCGGTCCCACTGGTGGCATCGAAAGACCGGGAGAAAAATGAAGTACAAAAAAGTTAAACTGATATGATTTTTGGAAGGAATAAACAAGAGTTTGCTAATACTATCTCGCTGTTTTTATTCACTAAAATTCAACTTGGATCTTTTTTTGTTGTTAATAATTGATTTGAAAATGCACTACGTGGTGCATAAACATTGTTTTGGCTTCTGAAGCTTGAAAAACACCGTCGTCTGTGTACAACTTTCCACTCTTGCTCAAAAAACCAAAAAGGAAGGCTGCACCACCTTGAGCAATTGCACTTTACCAATTAATTATTTACATAGACAGTATAAAAGATGGACGTAGCTTCCAGGGCCTAAAAAAATTAAAGCTGACGCAGAAGTGCCTTAAACCTGCATTAAAAGGCCACTAGGGGGCGACAGCTGTTGCAAAAAGACTCGAGGTCCTATAGAAGTCTATGGGAAAACACTGTAAACACTTTCCTGATGAGTGAAAGGCTCATTCACTTATTTCAGGTCATATTGTATAAAAATTGAAGTCAGTTTTATACATTCTTTGATGCTTTAGAAAGGAGGAATATCCAGGGTGTTCTCATTGGCTTGCGTGCGGTTTCACAGCCGCGTCCGTCCGTTGCTCGTCAGATCTGGTTTCAAAACACCAAGCTTGAACTTCGGAAACCAATGGGTGACGTCCATCTTTTGCACCGTCTACGGTTATTTACAAAGTTGAGTTCTCACAGAGGCAACGCAGTAAATCGTCAAAATAAAATGTCAAAAATCTCCCGCAATAAAACAACCGCTGATGGTCTTGGCCAGTCATCGTCCAACTGCCCAACCCTAACCCTTAAGTACCATTTTTTACTTTTGTTTGTTTCATTTTGTTAGTGGCCTTGTAAAAAGGACTTGGTTTTTGGTCTGGATCTGCTCCCGACTTCAGCTCGGCTTTCAGCTACTCTTGGAAAAGACTCATCTTGACTTGCAGCCCTGCAGCAGCGCGACGAGCCCGGTCTTCGTCGCGTACAACACGAAGCACTTAAAGATCTGCAGACGTATGAATGAAAGTTCAAACAGGACTTTTAAAGGTTTGACTCTGGGTGTGGTGGACTGGACAGCAATACACGTTTGTATCATTAGTTACCACCCCTCCTCCTCTTCCTCCCGCCATGCTGGGGTACTTCTTATCATTGCACTGTAACAAATACTGTACAAAGGAGTGTAAAATAAAAGAAAACATGATAAGCAGGATGGGCAATATTTGCATAAATCTCCATTGAAACTCCATTTAAAAATCCAAGGTGTCATTTTATGGATCGCTGCTATGTACAATGCCCATTGAAAAGTTATCCAAAAATAACACATGGTTCATCTTTGTCTACTCTTTTGAAGCATTTTTTTTTTTTTAATAACAGCAGGTTTTAAATTTTCTTTACTTTTGGTTCTTTTTTTAAATCATTTTAATCTTGTACTTTAAGCGGTTAAACACCCGGTGATGGCAAACTAGCTCCGCAGCATCTCTAACGAGGACGTTTCCACGCGGTACATGAACAAACGATACCAGGTACAACGAAACGAGCAAATATAAGGTGTCATTGCCCGTAGCTCAGGGAACATACTGGACTCAAGTCGATTGTAAGAGTGAAAACGCAGCCATCGGGGAAGCGTGGTCAAACGGCTCTCCAAGAATCCAAACGTATTCTCATGTAGCATAGCACACCTGAACTCTCCAAACCTCAGCTTTCCTCTCATAGCTGTATATTATGTTGTACATAAAAAAAATCGCGATAAGTTAATATCAGAACGGGCATTGCTGATCGATAAATGCAAGTAAGAACAAAAAATAAAGAAAGATGTACAGTAAATTGTTTGCCAATCATTCAACCTGTTTTATGTCTGCTGTTTGGCGCCTGTGTTTTCTTTCGGAGGTTCTTCTTGTTTAAAAAACAAAAAAGATTCAAAAAAAATATTTTGATCAATAAGAGCTAACGCTAAAAAAAAATATATTTTATCACTTTATTTTAAAGACATATTTGAACTTTAGGTGGAGTTATGCCAAATTTCTCTCTGGAATTTGACCAGCTGGTGCTAATCAACGGAGCCGACTGTGTGTTTTCGATTTTTCTATGAAACTGTTAATATTGTATGAAGAGAGTCTGAAGAGGACTTGTGTATTTTTCTAGATGTCCAGTATTTATACCCACATTTTGTACTGTCAGACTGTAGTGTGATTGTCATGCTTCACCTCTTTCCTTAAACCTTCCTTTGTAAAGAGAAAGTTACCAGCAGTGTTACTTTGGTAATTAATATTATTGTTATTATTATTATTATTATTATTACTGTGTGCAATTTGTCTGTTACACTAGACTTTAATGCTATATTTTATGTAACTATTTCCTAAATAAATACAAGAAACTATTTCCTATTTCAACCTGAGCTGCAGGGTCTGCGTGATGTTTTTCAGGGTTATAATGAAGGAGGTGCTACATGCACCTTCATGCGCGGTGATTCATTCGACCTTTCTTTGAGTGTGAAAATGCAGGTTTGGAGAAAACCCCCCCAAAATGTTTCGTGGCGTGTAATCACCGCTTCCCCCTCACAATCTGTCAGCAGGGGCTGAAGCTCAGAGCTTCTCGCTGCAGAGGGATTTATAACCATTAGTCCCTTGATGGGTAATTATACGCGTATAAATAAACGCAATTAGTTTAAGCACGCTTGGAAGATTTCTCTTTCTCCATCTCTGCTGCTTAAGAATAAGCTTGTAAGTTATTTGATCAGCACACAGGCAGAAACAGATTAAAAGTCGAGGTTAACTAGTGCACTTTTCTTCTTTTGTGTAATGCACATCCTCAAGGTGCATTGTAAGGTAAAACCCCTAAAATATTACAGGGAGAACCACAGCAGTCCTCTATGAGCAGCGTTTGGCAACCGAGGGGAGGAAGAACTCCCTTTTAACAGGGAAAAACGGCTCGGGGAGAGGCAGCAGCTGGAAGACACCGAGGGGAAAGAGTGGAGGGAAAAATGAGAGAATAAAGAGACAAGGATAGCAAAGAGGACAGTTTATAAGCACGCTGATTTATAACTAGAAAAAACTTAAATGTCATGAAAAGGTGACCACACTGCAGTTATCAATATAAAAAAAAGAAATTATGTTTTCACAGCATCAAAAATATGAGTTAAAAGTAAGATGCAGCCCAAGTTGAGACGGTCCAGCAGGTGTCGGAGAGAAGAAGAAGAAGGTCCTTTATTCCAGCTGCTGTAAGACTGTTGAATGTGCAATAATAATAATATGATTGTATCTACATGTTTGTGCATTAGTTATTGGCTGTTTTATTTATTTATATATTCTTAACTTGATTAGTAAGTTTGAGATGTGGTGCTATATCTGCGTTGAAGCTGCCATGGCAATGTAAATACCTGCAAAAGATTAATAAAGTATCATCTAAGTGCTCAAAATAAGGTTTAGGGACCCATAAATGGTCCAGAACCTATAGCCAAAGGGACCACAAAATAATTTCTTATAAGCAATAAAATTGTCCTGTAATCAAGACAACAATTCTAATATATGCTGGGTTTGAGGGAAAGGTTTTCCATAAAAGACCGGTTCATTTTGCAAGTATTAATCAATCAGGTAACGATTAACTATCATAGTTATCACTTAAATCATGCTAGCACTGGGCTGGACCCCCTTTTACCTTCAGAACGGCTTTAATTCTTCACGGCACAGATTCTTCACGGTGCTGGACATGACGTGACAGCATCACACAGTTGCTGCAGATTTGTTGGCTGCACTTTCATGGTGAGAATCTCCCGTTCCACCACATCCCAACACTGCTCTATTGATTGGGATCTGGAGGCCATTTGATACGGAGAACTCACTGCCATGTTCAAGAAACCAGTTTGAGATGATTTGAGCTTCGTGATATTGTGTGTTATCCTGCTGGAAGAGGCCATCAGAAGATGGGTACACTGAGGTCATAAATGGATGGACATGGTCAGCAACAATACTCAGGTAGGCTGTGGTGTTTAAATGATGCTCAGTTTGTACTAAGGGGTCCAAAGTGTGCCAAGAGAATATCCCCCACAACATTACACCACCAGCAGTTTGAACTGCTGCTGGTATAATGGAAGAATTGATTTACGCTTTCATGCTGTTTACACCAAAGTCTGACTACCATCTGACCAACGCTCACTGGATATTTTCTCTTTTTCGGACCATCCTCTGTAAACTCTAGAGACAGCTGTGTGGGAAAAACCCAGCAGATTCTGAAATACTCAGACCAGCCCGTCTGGCACCAACAACCACATTCAAAGTCACTTTAAACACCTTTCCTCCACCTCCTGATGCTCAGTTTGAACTTCAGCAGGTGATCTTGATCATGGCTGCATGCGCTGAGCTGCTGGCATGTGCTCGGCAGATTAGATATTTGTATTAATGATGTGGCTTATGAGTTAATTAGCCACATGTTCACCAAGAATGGAATTCACAGATGTATTGAGCAAAGATTAATAACCCCAGAGCCTCCATACTTGCTGTCCTCTGTACCTCCTAATTAACAGTCGCAATTTGAGGTTTGCAGTTTTAAAGATGTGTCTAACAACATTTTCCTGCTCTGTGTCCTGCCAGATAAAGTGAAATTCTCACTAGATTGTTTTAATGATGAAGAACTCTTTAAGACGAGCGGATTCTTGGGTGGAATCACAATTTTATAGGATTCCTTCAAATTCAAAGTAATTCAATAATAGCCATCAAAAAAGAAAAATGTTCATAAAGAATTTTGGGATCTTTGTTTTCCAAAGTAAACCGATTATAAACGGGGAGTCCAGAGTTACCAAGAAATTTAGATGACATTTAGGCGCAAAATGATAAAATTATACCCCATTAATAATAAGTTAAGGGCGATTAAAGGGTGTGAAGTGACACTGAAGTATACAAAATGCATTGCGACCGTCCACCCCACCTAAGCAGAACTGACTCCATTAGAATAATAAATATTAAGCATCTACGCTGCCCCCGCACACGTTTTATCAGGCCGACAGAAAGTCTGAAATGACTGAAAACATTTTGATTCCACCGGCATCAAAGAAAGAAAAATGAGTCTTCAGTCCTAAAAGTGTGAATACCCCAATAATGGGCCGTTCCATTAATTGAAATATTATGGTGAGCTATTTAGAAGCAACACAAAAGTTGCATGAATCCAAGTTTTACGCACGAGTTTTTTTTTGTAATATTAATAATTCATTTATTTTATGGCAGCAATTATTCTAAGTCACGGTAAAAGGATAATAACGGATTAGTAATGATACACCAGGAGCCACCGTGTATTAGTGCACAGAGGATGAGAAATGAAAATGCCAACTGTCAGCTCCAGTCACGTGGTGCGCTTTATGATTTCTGCGCTCCGGATTTCTCTCCAGTCGCGCAGCTTGGAGAGGACACTCGCACTTTGCAGGCAGGAGCTGCTTCTTCTTCTTCACCTGCTCTCTTTTTTTCCCCCTTCACCGTCACTTCAGCCAGCCGGGAGGATGAGCGGATCCGAATCAGGGCTACCTCCACGGCGGGTCGACCTCTCCGATGCCTCAATCTGAGCGAGTTTCTTTTTTTTTCTTGGTCTGATGTTTCCCCTCCGAGCGTCATTCGGGAGAGAATGCGTCTGCTCTTTTTTGCGACTTTATTTGGAGTCCTTCTCGATGCTGGTAGGTGCAACTTTGGGGAGACCAGCTTGGAGACGAGCCCGTGTGAAGATAGAACTCGTTTCCACACGTCGGTGCGCAGCAGAGAGGAGGAGAATGCAGATTTTAGAGAAACAATTTAGCCTAATGATTAATCCGCAACCCATCAGTGTCACGATAGACTGCTTACAACTTTATTCTAATGCCAGAAAATCACTAATATTGTCGGTACCGAAATTTTTGTGCCAAAAAGAAGCTTTCCGGCTCGTTCTCGTGTGCGACTTTTAGGAAAAAACTTAACCAATATGTGGGAAAAATTCCGGGCAGTAAATTTGGTTTTGCGCGCAGAGGGAGAGGAGTCCTCTGCGCTGATTTTGGAGCAGAGTGAGAAATATAGTAACACCAATTCACGCCTGTAACGCCTCTAAAGTGTGAGCTCCCGCTTGTGCCTGAATTTGCTTTGAGTGGACATTTTTTCCTTCTTCTTGTCCTTTCGGAGTAGCTGGCGGCTTATGAGAAAATAGAATACTCCTTCCAGATTGTACTGACAATATTTAGCTGCTCCAGAGTGCATGAGGTGATTGGAGTTAATGGGATTGCGATGTAAAGATATTGCTTCTGCGCCCGGATGCAGAAGGTCCGAAGGATTTGGTTTGTTTTTCTTATCAGCTTCTGTTTTCTGTTGTGGAAGTAAGAAAAGGGGGATTTAGAGCAATTTTCTAAAACTGATAAGCAGACCTCTGGAGCTGGATGTCGCCCTCCTGCCTCCTCCACCAAAAGAGAAGAGTTTCTGGTTTTCAGGAGTCTTCTTCCACATGATGGATGGAGGTTTCAGGTATTTGTTTGATTTAAGTTATTAGGGTGGTGCTGTGATGGTATTTGAGGACCTTTATCAGTGGACTGAGCTGCTTGAGTTGAGCTTAATGATTGCTATGATCGCAGCAGTGATACCTGTCAAGCTTGCACGGAATATTTAGGAAAGATTCTGCAGTTTTTGTGCTGCTCTGCTGAAGATGCCCTGGCATAGTTAACACACAGGAGCACAAAGTGAACATGTGGAGTGATGACGTTTGTTTTCCTTCACGTTTTGAGATTTAATTTTAAAAAATGGATCGACTTTGCCTTTAGTTATGATGCAGAGAGGTGCAAATGAAACCACTGTAGGCAAGAGCACCACTCGGCAAGCACCCTAAGACTATAGCTCGTATGATTTCCAATTTTTCCGACCCTAACAGCCACTTAAACAGGACTACCAGCCATTAATTTATATATTTACTCACACCGACTCTGTTTTAGCCTCATGGTGTGCCTTGTGTAGATGCCTCTGCAGAGCAACAAGCACCTCAGGTTTTTAAGCAACAGGAAAATAATAAATGTTTTGTGATTGCTGAGGTCATTTCTCCCCAAAAATATAAAAGTTAATAAAGGCCCATGACCCCCTTTCAAAATAAAGGCTGGATGAGTTCAATTCATATTCATATTTTTCCGGTTTGTACTATTTGTGCTGTAAAATGCAGTTTAAAAGAACGGCTCACACTCCAGCCGCATGATTTAGCAGCACGTGAGGGAAATATGTTTGCTGCATCTGCAATGACAGCGTCCCCTCCACCCTCCCCTCCATCGTCTGACACTTTATATTAGAACCAGTCTTTTAAAACCACACAGATGGAACTGAGTGAGCTCCTCTAGGACTGTAATATTAATAATAATTGGGAAAAAAAAAAACATGCTAATTAAAATAGAAACAGCACAGTGATTTTTCATAAAATGAGAACTGACGAAGTCGTTGAACAGCTGGAAGCTCCTGTGGGGTCTGCAGGTACCCCTGTCGGTAGGTTACAAGAAGCAGCAGATGAAATTGGTGAAAACCACACAAAGTACATGCTGTGTGTTTGCAAGAGGCCGTGGTAGCAGCGTGGACATGTTTTTTTTTTTAGTGCCTTGGGGAAAGAGGATGTACATTGAGTCATCTGTGCACTGGCAGTGTACATTTAGTGCTGCAGCTTTGTGTTGTAAACGGGTTTTATCGCCTATAAAATCCACCGGTTAAAAGGGAATTTGAAGGAACCACTCTGAGCTTTGCTGATGTGTTTTCTTTATGACTTATTCTGTGGGAATTTATAACCTCTGTGTTGACACTCGAGACATCCAATAAAGAGAGGTGAAAAGCAGCAAAGATTGGACTTGACCGCGGACTTATTTATGTGCTTTGAGAAGTCAGGAGACCTTGTCACCGTCCTTCTGCTTGTGGGCGTAATGTCAAAACACCGGGTGGGAGATAAGAAGATAACAGTGCGCTCTCATGGAGGGCCATTAGTCATGTTTGGAGCAAATATACCATCGAACAAAGGCAAAATCTGTAAAAGCATCCACTGGTTGACTCTGGAAAGAACACTTTCACACACTCATGCTGCTGCTGTCATTGCTGTGGCACCATGTGTCACTATCTTTATGCCACATTTTATTGTGTTTATTCTATTTTTAAGTTTATTGTTACTTTTATATTTATTCTTCTTTAATATACTCAGAAAACTGCCTTATAACTATGACAAGGGCGACACAAAGGTGATGCAAGTCCTTGAAAATATACGGCCCGGATTCACAGATACTGCGAGCAAACATCAATTATCTGATCTAAGAAAAAAAATCCTGTCACGGGAGGCTTTTAATTTTAGGGCAACTTTATTTTGAAAGTCTAGCAAACTTCCTCTAATACTTGTCAGTCATTAAACCTCTGAATGACACTATAACCAAGTATGGCTGGGAAAGCTACGAAGGTGCTGCTGATTATATGACAAATAATAATGGCTGTGCTGCTGTTTGAGTGGTCCTGATAAAAAGAGGACACGCTGACCCCGTTACACACCCACAGGATGACAGGATGATGACTTTTAGACTGAGAGAGAAAGGGTGACATCACCACATACCAGTTCGGGCTGGTTGCTTTGGTGAGTAAAGCCAATGGGAGGAGGGGGCGGTGTGAAAACTCCTGCTGTCTGAGTCAGTGAGAGACACACGGAAAGGGAGGCAGACTAGCAATGACAGAAGTGTAAATCCCATCACAGTGAGAATGAGACTGAATTAAAGAAGACAAAAACGCCTTCGTTTTGAGGTATATATTATGAAAAATATATAAAAATTAAAAAAAAAATCTTCAGAAACATCAAACTGCTCCTGTGAACCCCCCGAAAACCAGATAAAAGATATGAAAACACATATTTAGTCTCTAAAAGCCCAAAGCCCTGTGAGCTGTAAATAACGCATGCTCAAGATGAAGGGCGGCAAAGTGAGCTGGTCTGTGCACATTTTTGGGACGCTCTTCCTTTAAAATGAATGACGAA
>VUQJ01037662.1:43080-55371 GCA_015108635.1 Andinoacara biseriatus
GGACCCTTTTTTTAAAAAATAAAAATAAAAAAAAAAAAAAAAAAAAAAAAAGAAAAAAAAAAAGGCAGAACATAAAGTCCAAAAAGGGAACTGAAACCTAAAACGTCTGGAACATGGAACTTGAAAACACACCAACACACACCATCAGTGGAGATCAGCTGGGGGAAACGAGACAAACAGAAGACGAGACAGGAAGTAAAACTTAAAGCACAAGAGAGAAATAAATACCAAATTAAAACAGGAAGTGACAAGACTGGAAAAAACAGACTAGATTGCAGGGGAGGCAGGATCAAGTGAAACAAATAAAACATAACCAAGAAAACAACACTCATTAACACACACACTAAGGAAAAAACAATAATACACAAAACAAAAAGGTCCTTAAACTTAGAAACACTGGGTCAATGATGCAGGACGATAACATGGACTGTAAGATGTGTATTGGACGCGTCCATGCTTTCATGTTGTTTACACCAAATTCTGAACCCACCATCCAAACGTTTCAGCAGAAATTGAGTCTCATCAAATTGGGCAACATTTGCTCCCAGAGAACTGCTGCTTACTAGATGTTCTCTCTCTCTCTTCCAGACCAGCCTGTAAACAAAAGTGTCGCAGCTGAAGGACCCAAGTGCAAACACGAACAAGAAGGCAGGAGCTATTTGCACACAGTTTATAGGAAACAACGTTGCTTTGGTTCTGTACTAGAAGCTGGATCCAGAAGTGAGCGAAATGCTCATGAACTCGCTGGAGGTCATTACTGCACACGTGCAGACACCCTGGCAAAGACCACAAGCTTCGACTGGGCCTTGAATACAACCCTGACTACCACAAAACAAGAATCAGGTGGTGCAGGACTGCCCGGCTCTGACCTCCGGTCCCACCTCAGAGAGATGGAAAAACTCCATATAACACCTGCCTCCTTGCAAAGTAAGACAGAGAGCCTAACGAAACGGCTACATGTTAAGACACACACTGGCAAGTTATTCCATAATCCTTTAAAGAGAAAATCCCTCCACTTGGACATGATGACAGCAACACTACATAAACACTGGACTGCATGGACAAAAACACTCTTTTCCTTTGGCCAGAAAGAGCAATCAAACCTACAAAGGCTCACGTATCCGAAGTTCACAGTTTTCCTAATGGTCAATTAGCCTTTTAAACATGATAATCTCACATTAGGCAACGCAACGTGCAACTGCAAGACGGGAGTGATGGAAGCTGAAAGTGTGCATCTGTGTATATTTTCCCTTAGAAATCAACAATTTATCGCATCCGTTAATCACAGATTCTCATTTCTTTCCGCTGAGCTCCTGTGCACTAACTCAGAGGTTATCACTCAATTAGAGTTCATTTATTGAAAATATCGCTTTGAACACAGATTTAATTCCTTCCTTTACAGTAATTAGAATCAAATTAAACCCTTTTACAGAATCTCGCTGTAAACTTACAGCTGCATAGTAATTATCATCTAGGAAATTACAGGGAAGCCTTTAAAGTCAAAGAAACAATGTGCTGGAATATCACACAAAGTTCTTAAGCCTTTCCCATCCTGCTCTCAGCCCGATATTAGAATTCAATGCACTGCAATGTGAACTTTTTTTTTGGCAAAAGTCCAGCTTATATTCACCTCTGCTGGTGGTCCCTGTGGGCTTAGTTAGAGCCTAAATGCTCCCTCTGTGTCTTTAACCTTGAAGCAGCCGGCCCAAGGACGGCGTGGATCTGGTCTTTTATTAAATTAACCACACCTTCCTCATCCCGTGGTTTTTAAAAATGACTCTGCGTTTACGTTTTTTTTTGCAGCATTTTTTTTAATTTCAGACAGAAATTGAGTGGGAAGCATCGCCCGAGTCTTCCTGTGTGAGTTTGCATTTGCTAGAAAGACTGCCGGCGGTGTAAAGCCTATAAAAGCTTTATATGAAACAGAGGATTTTATCAGACTGAGGAGCAGAAACTGCATCTCTCTCACAGTGGCTGTTTGTCTGGTGGCCGGGGCTTCTGGGAAAAACAGTTTTCTCCTCAGTGCATCATTGTGTTAATTTAATATCCACTCACAGCTTTTTTTTTGCTTAGTTTAGATACACAGGAGATCCTACCAGAAATCAATCTCAGTGTTAATGCATAAAGAGGCTGCAAGTGGAGCGATGATGGAGGCTGCAGAGAAGTGGGTTTTTCTTTTTACCTTTCTCGTATCCTAGCAGCTGTAAAAAAAAACAAAAAACAAACCATGCTGGGCTTTTTCGGGTTTTGTAAACAGCGCATCCTTTTTATTCATATTTTGTTTGAGTTATTTAAGCTGATCAAGCTTTTTGCCCTTCACCGTTTCCATCTGGTCACGTTGCACCGCCTCGTGAATTCAATTAAAAGTGACCCTAAATGATCACTGCTGGGCCTGAGATCGTAGAATCCAGCTGCAAAACCATTTATGATGCAGATGTGTCAGGCCTCTTGTTTAATTGGTATCGCTTTAAAACGCTCCTAGGTGAGGATCTCTACCTTTGCCTCCTTTGCTTGCATCATTGGTGCGAAGGACCCAAGGAGAGGGGCCAGCTGTGTGCGATTCTGGAAATGAGAAAGTGGGCTTTACCTTCTAACCGGACCGCATTTTGTTAAACCCTCACTGATTGAATTTTGTGCTTCAATGCTGCCGCCATATTTTCATCCTCATGCATGTTTGTGGGGGAAGGAGGTCTGCCCACAAATCAAATCATTATTTTTTTTAATTCCTTGAAACGCTTGTACTAGCGGGGACAACAACTGGTCAGGTAGAATCAGGTAATCATAGCAAAGAGGTGACTTCAGCCTTTGCAAAAACACCCATGCAGAGGATGCTGAACAATACCTGCTGAGCTACTCTTCCAGGTTTGTTTGGTTTTTTTTTTTCAAACAGCTTTGAAGACACTTGGCAGTCCAGTTGTGGCTGTGATGATAAGCGTCACCAGTAACGGATGATTGACTTGTAAGAGCCATAACAGTGTTTCCAAGTAACCGTTTTCAATGACGTGCCTGACAATGCCGCGGTGCATTGTTTGAGACACAATAGAGCAGCTCCCACTGGATGAATCCTGCAGACTATATGGAGAAATGTGCAATAATTTGGCAAAGCGGTGACAAGAAAACCCTCAGCTTGTGGGACAAACTCATGAACGCGGCGACATTAGAGCTGTTAAATAATGATGTGAGGAGAAGTTAAACCTCAGTTTGGTCGCAGTTTAAACTTTGTGCCTGTCATCAGTGAGAGTGTCCTGCAGTGTGAGGGCGCGCCTCTATGACTGAGCATCATTAAGCCTGAATACAGAGGAGGAGGAAGAGGAGGGAGTCAGAGCTGACGATCACAGAGGGGAAGTGCCGACTGCAGATCTCCCGGGGATAAGAAGCAGCAAAAACAGGAGATTATTAAAAATAATAAGGCCCTCCTCTGCCTTGCTCTAATGACGCAGTCATATTACAGCTCTGGCAGTGGAAATACTTGAGCTGACGAGGGACCTCAACTCATCTACTTTTGTTTACTGTTGTTTGGAAATGAGGAGGAAATGATCTGTTGTGGTGTGGGAGGGAACTGTTTGAGGTACAGATTGCAGGACTAAGACAGGACGGCAGGATCAGAAAAGCTCCAGGGGGTTAATTAGCCTCAGATACTTTACATATAGTCAAACTGAATCTGAGCAGCCCTCCGTCACTGAGTCCACCCGTATTTAATTCCATTAGTTAAAAGTAGCCAATCAAAGCCCAGCTGTGAACCTTAAATTAGGATGAGACTCTATTAACAGATTAGACTGTCTACAGCATCAGGCCTGGAAGGTGGTTAGCTCCAATAATTATCCTCAATCTGATGACTTGGCAGTCAATCTGACACAAAGTGCTTCCCTCCAATCCACTTCGGAGCACAAACACAAATCTCCATTCCGCTAAGTGGCGGCCAATAAACACAATTTAGCGCAAAGGGGAGATTAATCCGTGGCTGTGAGGACGTTAACAAGCATCAGCACCGGTGTTAAATACACTCGGTGCCTCAGCGGAGGCCAGCGGCAGCCTCGGAGAGGGGCGAGTAAAAAAAATTGAGGCTGTTTTGTGGATGCGGTAGCTGCTCTTTGTGCTATTACAGCGCGGCTCAGTGATGGCTTGAAAACGTGAACGCTGGTGCCCTCTAGTGTTCAAAAGAGTGACACGCAGGAATGTGAAGCATGAAGCAGATTAAGTTATGACACAGAGAGAGAGAGAGGTGTTTTTGGAGAAATAAAGATAGAAAACCTGAACAGCGGGGGGTCAGAGTTCAGCCTTAAATAGCGTTAAAAATGCCACAAAAGTGGATAAAAGACTGTTGATTGTTAATTCATCTGAAAATCTATGCCTACATAATTACTTTGTTGGAAAACTGGGAAAGACGTTTGGCATGATACCTGCTGACGGAGCCCAGAGCTGGAGTACCCTCACAAAGAAATAGCTGTAGACACTCTCCTGATCTTCTCTGTTTATGTTTGAACTAAAAATGTCAAATTTGGATTCATCCCTCCATCAGAGATGTTGCCACTGATTTTCAGTCCAGTTCCAGCCTTTTCTCTCGGATTTCCTTCCTTAAGAATGGCTTCCTGACAGCCTTCCTTCCACTGAGACCGTTTCTGATGAGGCTTCGGTGAACAGCAGATGGATCAGCTGAAGGTCCAGATGCATCTCTCAGATCCTTTCAGGATGATCACTTTCATCAGCTGTAAATAGGTTTGGGAATCTCCTCATTGGTGCAAAAATATAAT
The DNA here is from genome assembly GCA_015108635.1 of Andinoacara biseriatus. Lineage (NCBI taxonomy): Eukaryota > Metazoa > Chordata > Actinopteri > Cichliformes > Cichlidae > Andinoacara > Andinoacara biseriatus. The sequence continues at coordinate 47,832 of VUQJ01037662.1, forward strand.
TTTATGTCTGTCAAACTTTCTTTGGCGTTTTTACAAGTTCAGGTAAAGAAATGGGAACAAATTGCGTGTTTTTGTGGCAGGCTGGTAGTAACAAAGACAACACTGGTTCATCCCTTGAGTTCGGAGCATTTCTTATGCTTGAATAATGTTAAACAAAGCCATACCAAATGACAATTAGAGCTGGCCCGCCAGTATTATCCACAGTATTCCTGACTTTGCGCCATTACTTCTAATTCATAGCGGAAGACAGTATTTTACTTCCGCTTGCGCTGTTGTTTACTTTGCAGGGTTTCACACTTGCTGTTCATTTAAACATTTTGATACTGCAGTTTCTTTTACCTGGTGTAAAAGGTACCACATCGGCGGTGGATACATTGTGAGGATGTTTTAAAAAGCAGCGAGGACAATTCAGTGACATGCCTCACCCGTCACTTCTCACTGACTGAGTAGATGACATGAAATTAACTAGCAAAACTAGTTAAGGTCCATATGAAAAGGTTCGTTGTTATATCTAGAGGAAGGTTTCTTTCAATAAATAGCAATGTTGGCCCGTGATTTTGTCTCAGTTTTGTGTATTTGAGTTTGAGTACCCCTGCTTTAATATGAGACATCTCAGGCATGGAAGCCCCGCCCACCTGCTGTTCATGCCTTTGGTTTGTGAGATGCAGCCAATCAGCTAAAAAGGACTGTGGTCTTAAAGAGGGAAGAGCTAAAACTGCTTGTTTCACAGAGATGAACTGAGAAGCTGCAGTGTAAGATTTTAAAAAAAGGCTCCTTCTTTTGGAAAAGGGAAAAGGAAAACAGGGCAGACTCGGTCATCCGTACAGTAACTGCACTTTGCTGTGAACCGCTGGCACTGTTTTGTTTTTTTTTTAAATGGAAGCTTGTTTCCACCACTGGGAAAAAAAAAGTATTTGTTGCAATCCATAAGTCACATTTCAGGTTGTTAGCTCAGAAATGTGACTTTCAACAGGTTATTTTCCACGTTGTGAGTTATTTTCTCAGAAGTTTGTCTTAGTAAGTCAAAATTTTGAGATTAAAAACCTGAAGTTTTGATATCTGGAAAAGAAAAAAACTTTTTTCTGTTGCAGAAACAAACTTCCATAAATTTGGGAGTGACATTGTGTGTGTGTGTGTGTGTGTGTTTCACCATTGCTGTGAGCTGTGCTTGGGTTGGGTTGATTGAAGGTGGGTGTATTTGTACTTATACTCCACAGTGCAAACTCTGCTGTCACAGTTTCCTGCTCCTCTGCAGGACCGAGCCCACTACGAGCTGCAGCCTGAAGGCTGAGGTTGCAGTTATTGTCGACTCGCTCTGCACAGGGTGGTGGGTCCAGCTGCTGAAGTCTGTGGAGGTTTTCAGCATACTAAAAAAAAAAAAACTTGAACTACATTACGCTATTTTCATTTGTGGGATTTTCTTCTTTATGAGTATGTTATCTATACTAGCACAGCTAGCATTATAAACTTACTATTTGCCCCATTGGATCAATTCTATTGTTTGATGGTGATGCAGAAATGTTGTTGCTCCTCAGTAAAAGAAAACACACCTCTGGTGTTTTATGGCAGCCCTTCTTCAATAACAGCTTCTTCTTTGCTACCGCCGACAGAGATGAAACGAATTGTTTCAGCCACTCTTCATGATAGAGATTTTTCATTAAGCACCCGGACTCCACAGGAAGGAGAAGAGGACGGTTTCTATCAGAGGCTGCAGAGCCAAGGGCATTTATAGGAGACCATGTGGTGGAGAGACTCTTGTGTGAGTGATGAGTCTGCCTGAGGACAAAGGGCCAATGTTCTCAAACCCTGGGATCGACTTTAATGTGGCAAAGTGCTCCGGAGACAGAATCAAGCTCTGAAGCTCATTCAAGCTCATATATCGTCTTTATCAGTGGGCCTCCCGTGCAGCAGTGGAGGGTTTGTCTGGCTTTTGATGGCACCTAAATCATTAATATTATCTGGTGGAGTCAACAGAGTGGGATGAGGTCGTTTGGTATTTTTGATCTGGGGAAAAACTGCAAAGACAGAGAATATAACTGAAGACTGGAGACGCCGTTCTTTTTAGACTGGGAACCTCTGAAGTCTACATTTAAATCTAGTACCCAATGAAACAGAAGGTTTACTACAGGGCACGTTTGTTGCTGTAGTTGAAAAATGGTCACCTTGGCAACCCTTTACTGCATAGTTTAGCTTATTATACATGTTTACATGCCACACCATACAGCAACATAAACCCAGGCTTTGTACATCACATGGATTTTTAGCATTTTAACTCTTCAGTACTGCAGCATTTTTCATTCATCCATCCATTGACACAAAGCATTTCCAAGACAGCCAAGAGATGTAATCCCTCCACTCCAGTGGGTCTGCATGTCCTGGGGGGGGGGCTCCTCCTGCTGAGAAACACCTCACCCTTGGGGGCATCCTTGTCAGATGCCCGAACCATCTCAATTGGCTGCTTTCAGTGTGGAGGAGTAGCAGCTCTACTCAGATGTCGTCATCCTATCTTTAAAGGAGAGCCCAGCCATATCATAAGTATTTTTTAGGACTCTTCAGTACAATATAATATACTACTCTTTTTTTTTAATTACTGACCATACCATTTTGTGTTTGGTACACAAAAAATAATAATGATGATGATAACAACAATAGAGTTTAAAAATATGTATAATTTGTATTTTTTAAAGCTTAAAAAAAATCTATTTATTCTTGTGTTGCAATAGCGGTCTCCGTCCACTTGGGGCCACAGTCGCCTCCTGGAACCTGCTGACTCCGCACTAGAAGAATTTCACCGCACCCGGAAGCGTTCTGACTGCTATTCATTCAGGCTGCAGCGATTTCAGGCAGTCTTTGCTGATCTCTCCGTCACTGTCGGGCGCCTGATATACTTCTCCGTAGATAGATAGAAGGAGAGCGAGCATGGCTGGTCGGCTGCCGGCTTGTGTTGTTGACTGCGGTACGGGGTGAGTAGGAAAAAAAATGAAATAAAAGGCTAGTTAGCGTTAGCCTGTTATTCATTGACCACATAAGCGGCTGTCAAACTTCCAGCTAACGCCCTGCTCAGCCTGAAAGCTGCGGGTGTTTACTCCGCTGCTCCTCCGCGCCTCCTTATTATTCCCAGGTCGTCGCTAAAGTCCGCGTTAATGCTGCAAATCCAGCCAAAGTTTTCAGCTGCTCTGTTTTGAATGCTTTTTTTTCTCCGCTGCTTTATCGTAGCTGCTGCTGCTGCTGCTAGCCGCTAAAGCTTATGTTACTTCCTGGAGAGAGAGCAGCCCTCATATCATCCAGTTTAGTCACTGAGCCTCTCTGTCTGCTGCAGCCGGGACAAACCGCCTTATATCCCCGTTTTTCTTCCCTTTTTAGGTACACGAAGCTCGGATATGCAGGAAACACAGAACCACAATTCATTATACCTTCATGTAAGTAAACAGAAAAAGCCCCAAATACCAGTAAAGATTTATTATATCAACTAGAACTGGTTTTACCACAAAGCAAAGATAAATAGATGAATGTGTTTACATGTTATGTTGCTGTTAAATACTTATTTATTAGTACGCCTGTAAAGTTACATAAAATTCAGTAGTTTATTGTGGATTTACTTCAGGATGACTGGTTCAGGCCGACTTCCTTTCGCCTCACATAGATAACAGAGCAGTTAAACAAGTTTAGATGTCGCCTACATCATATTATTTTGATCGCTGCTTGAACAGCAGGTTTTTCATGGCTCAATCTGCCTTTAGGGGGCTGACTATATTTGTAAAGCAGAGGTACTTCAATTAAATTGACCTGATATGTTCATGATATTTATGGCCTTTAAGTTTAAAACAAATTTAAAAAAAAAAAAAAGATTTGCAAAATTGTAGTGGAACCTGCTATCATGTATCGTTTGGAGACAGAGGCACTGACAAAAAGTCAGGAGCCCAAGCTGGAGGTGGCAGAGCTGAACATGTTGAGATTTTCATTGGGAATGACCAGGATGGACAGGATTAGAAGTGAGTATATCAGAGAGAGACGGCTCAGGTCAAGATGGTTTGGAGATAAAGCTAGAGAGGCAAGACTGAGAGGAAGGAACTGATAGACAGGAGGAAAACAGGAATGCCACGGAGAAGATTCATGGATATAGTGAAGGAGGACATGCAGAAGGTTGGTGTGACAGAGAGTGAGATGGAGGAAGATGATCCACTGTGGCGACCCACTAAAGGGAGCAGCCAACAGAAAAAGTAGTAGTAGTCCACCTGGACTGAAATGTGCTGTATAAATAAAGTTTTGTATCTTTTATTATGTGCATTTGAGTCCAACGTTAGGATCATTGTCTTAAAAACGGTGTGTGTACGTGGTTCATCTGCAGGTATTGCGATCAAAGAATCGGCCAAGGTCGGAGACCAGGCCCAGCGTAGGATGATGAAGGGTGTCGATGATTTGGACTTTTTCATCGGGGATGAAGCCATTGAAAAACCATCGTATGCAACAAAGGTAGATGGACGCTGACGGGGAGCTGAGCCAGATTTCTATTTGAGGACGGGATCGACATTAACGCAGTTTCCTCTCTGTGTCCGCAGTGGCCCATCCGTCACGGGATTGTGGAAGACTGGGACCTGATGGAGAGGTTTATGGAGCAGGTCATCTTCAAGTATCTGCGGGCAGAACCTGAAGACCATTACTTCCTTTTAGTAAGTCCATTAATGGGAGATAAGGCTGAGTAGCAGGCAAGGTTCCTTCTTTGCTTTCCTTGAGAAAGAAAATGGGAACTTTGGTCTGTTGTCGACGCCTAATGCAAACATTTGGTAACTGTAGCTTGGAGTGCAAAACATAGATGTGCTCAAAAGAGACCAAAAAGGCTGAAACTGTGTCTAAAATTGTGTGGGGGGGGGTCCCATGATGCACTGTTTTTTTTTTTTCATTCACCTCTTTTCATTCTGATTATACTTCACTCTGTTTAACCATTAGTTATTTTTCATCTCTGGCTCTCTTCCCCACCATGCCTTTTGTCCTGTCTCTCTCCCCTCACCTCCAACCCGTCATGGCAGATGAATGCCCCCTCCCTGAGTCTGGTTCTGTTGGAGGTTTCCTCCTTTTTAAAGGGAGTTTTTTCTTCCCACTGTCACCAAGTGCTTGCTCATAGGAGATTGCGTGATTGTTGAGGTTTCTGTCCAATGTTGTAGAGTCTTTGCCTTACAGTGTAATGCACCTTGAGGCAACTGGTGCTAAAAACAAATTGAATGTTTTGGTGTACAACAACAGTCATGTTCAGAACTGGTGCTACATGAATAAAATGGACCAAGGTTGCAGAGCAGGAACTACAGTCTCCAGCTGCAGTCTCAGTGGATGCGACTTGGTAAATAAAATATATGGAGAGGAGTAACTTATAAATAGTATTACTTGGCAATTCATTTAAGCACACGCAAGTCCTCCATCTATATCTCAAATAGAACCTAAATCTGTGGGAAACATTGACCGGCTTCACTGGTGACTGAGAGGTGGTATAAACCAAACCTCCATCTCACCCTGTCCCAGCATCCTCCTCTGCATGTCCTCCTTCACTGCATCCATCAGTCTTCTCTGTGGTCCTCCACTTTTCCTCCTGCTTGGCAGCTCCATCTCCAACATCTTTTGTCCAGTAGATCCACTGTCCCAACCATCTCAGCCTCGCCTCTCTGTGTGATACACCTACGCTTCTGCCCTTTAAGACAAATGGCAGCTTCTGACAGGAACTGCTCCTCTGTGGAGTCTTTCAATGCAAACTCTTGAGGAGTCGAGAGTAAAACAATAACAGCAGCGACTGCACTGAGTGGCTCATGAACATCAATTTCCAGGGAGCTGATCAGTCATGTGAAAAGAGAGAAAGTAGCGAGTGTGGGATTAATCACTGCTTTGATAAGGTGTATCTGCACAAACTCCAAATCATATTAAATCACATGTAAACAGTCAGACTGAAGATTATCACTTGTTTGTTCTCTCTCTGTAGACAGAGCCTCCCCTCAACACACCAGAAAACAGAGAGTACACGGCAGAGATCATGTTTGAGTCCTTCAATGTCCCGGGTCTCTACATTGCTGTTCAGGTAAGTTTACAGACTGTTTCCAGCAGCTAAATGAACTCAGACAGCCGCTATTTTTCCTCGAGGGTCGAATTTTGGAATAATCACCTTCAAGTTCAAACCCCCAGCACTCGCAGCTGGTTGAAACTCTGAGCTCAGACATGTGGGCAGTTTATATAATTAGATTTGCGTCTTTCACTGAGAATATGATTCAGGGGATGTTTTCTGGGGAAATGCGGGTTTTCGCTTCTTCTTTTTAAGGTTTCGCGGTATGTTTGGATCGTTCTCACTTCACATAAATACTCCTCAGTGTCCTGAGCATAAATCCTTGTTTCATAATTGAAACAAAAAAAACTGTATTATTTGCCTCAGGCTGTCCTGGCGCTGGCTGCCTCCTGGACATCCCGACAGGTGGGAGAACGGACGCTGACGGGGACGGTGATCGACAGCGGAGACGGGGTCACACACGTCATCCCTGTGGTAGGTGTTGCTTTTTGGTGTTGATATTTTTTTCTTTTCTTGGCTCCCGACCTCACCCGGAGCCTTAAACCTGTGGTCTGTGGCACTCCAGGCTGAAGGCTACGTCATCGGCAGCTGTATTAAGCACATCCCCATCGCCGGTCGAGACATCACGTACTTCATCCAGCAACTGCTGAGGGAACGAGAGGTGGGGATTCCTCCGGAGCAGTCTCTGGAAACGGCTAAAGCTGTCAAGGTCAGTATGTTTCATGTTTACAAACATATTAAGAAAAAAAAAACAATGCGGCGTTTTAAAACTGCATTCTTTCTCATGGCCAGCAGGGGGCAGGCGGTATTGAAATCTATGGGAAGATGAGTCTGGATCTCAATTTTTCTGTTGAGTTTCTGATTAAAAGTCTTAGTGAATACAGCATGTTTATTTTGTAAATAAGTGACCCTGCGTGGAGAACAATCAAAATTAAAGCGCGCTGTCCTTTTGTTTAGTGACTCTAGTGTGTGACATCAGGTTTCAAAAACCTGTGCAGTCCAGGGCATCTGACTTAAAAAACATCTGTCAAATCTAACATGGAGTTACCCATTGCAGTGACCTCAGCAGACAAAAGTAGCTTCTTCTTTACCATCATTTCCCAGTTAGTATTACACTTGTGTGACAAGACCAGAGAAATGTGACTGCGCTGTCCATGAAGAAGAGTTGTATATAAAGATCTCTGTCAGACAGGAAGCTCAGAAACAAAACACAGAAGCCACACCTGGTGCAGTATTTCTGAGGTTAAAAGTCAGGGTTGCACTTGGCCTGTCGTCATCACTCTGGCCTCAAAGCTTCTTTACGTCGGCGGGTCATAGTGAGCCTGCGAAAGTGCAGCAGCTCGGTGCACGAGCGTGAACCAGTGACAGCTGAGGGACACGTTAGCCAACACACAGTTTAACTGGGCTGCCGTTTATGAAGAGGACCTTTTGTGTTAATGCAAGCAGTATGTGTGTAAATGCAAGATATATAAAGACATTTGAGAAGCACTTTGAGTC